>JAVFBW010027096.1:0-18486 GCA_034783835.1 Mopalia ciliata
GGGAGGGATCGGAGACCACGTATTAAGATTAGCACGGGAGGGTGTTGAGGCCTGAGAAACCTGGTCTAATCCACAGTGTGTGTTTAAGAGATGATGTTGAGGAAATGATTCCTTGCCTGGTTTCCTGTGTCTGTTGTCTTAGAGAACTGTCTGCTTACTATGGACTCGATTAGATGAACTTAACTAAATACCGCCACTCATCTGTGCAATCAACCTAGGTGTCAAGCTAATTGAATAAGAATTAAAGCATGTGTGAAGCTCATCGTAATGTCACTATGAGGCAGAATCACAGGCTAGTTCTGTAAACTATAAATACTCCTGGCGATTTGGATCAACACGAACATTTACCCCCAGGCACCCCGTGCTTATGGAAAGAAAATTCGGATCTAAGGAAAAAAATTAAACGAGAATAGCCAAATCAAACTACACGATGTTGATAAACTGAACGTTTAATTGTTTGTTTTTTTACCATAATCCTTAATCCACATATTCGTTATGTACTTCTAAATAAAACCATAGTTTAGGTCATATGTATAGTGTTGTCCACTACAGGCACCAAAATAACGCCACAAAGACTCAAGCCACAGAGTATCGCTATACAAGGAACAGTCATACCTGACCTTAAAGGGAAAGAAAACTATTTTTTGACCTAAACTTGTTATTTTTATTGCATATTTTCAAAGACAATTATCTGTATTGCACTTGCACTCGAATTAACATTTAGTTTATTTTAAAAACGGATCTGACGTCATTGTTGTTAAACACGATAGTTATATCATCTATTCTTGGCTGTCCCCTTTTGCCTGCAATGGTGGATGCTTTCATACAAAGACGAAAGTGAGGATTAGGTCCCCAGGGAAACAACAACAGCTTGTACATATCAAATCGGATTTTTTAAAATCCCATGTCACAATCGGAAAACATGTTAAAGGATGTCTATTTTGGTATTATACAACAGGTTAACGTAGCGCTTAGATTACCAAGCTTGTGTATACACCGTGTTCTTATAGATGCCTTCCAATGCTTACATATAAGCAAACGGGCATCCCGGTAACCGGTGTTTTCGAACAATGACGTCAGTCCCGTCTGTTGAATTAACTAATTAACGGCTATGCAAGTGCAATACAGATATTTGTCTTTAAAAATATGTAATAAAAATGATAAGTTTAGGTCAAGCAGTTGTCTTTCCCTTTAACGGTTTGGTTACTTTTGAAAACACATGAAGGAGAACAGGTAAATACCAGTCAAAAATAGGATACCTTCACACGACATGACAGCACAGCTTTAAAGCATTAAGGTGTACTATTAGTTTTATTATCATTTATTTTAGGCAAAACAGCACGTGACGTTTAACGATAACACGTTGGCTGACTGCCCGCACATGGCAAGTAACGCGAGAAAGTGCGTGAAAAGCCAATCGTGCACCTAAATCTGTAAATTGAAGTCAGTGTATTGTTAACTCGCTCACGGTTGATGTGTATTTCTTTTTGAAAACATTTGGTGATTTGGCGAACACCTTAAAATAATAGTGGTATTTAAATAATCACCTGGCTGAAGACACCTCGGCAATAAGGGATTTGTTAAAAGTTGTAAAATTGAATTATCTTATATCGACCATTGATAATGAAGAGAAACCAACTTGGGTGTAACTATTGGACACAGCGTGATATACGTGTAACGGAAATAGATAGAATATTCATAAACATATGTTTACAATTCAGCTGAATGTTTCTGGGATCTTGATGATGAAGCCATAACCTGGACACCTGAGTAAAGGGAACAGATCCAGAAAACCGGAAGCATGTCAACAACAAAACACACACACACAAAATAAATGAAATAGTCCTCATTTATCGCCAAACCCTTTCAACTTCAGCCAAGATCTCTGTAATATTAACCCATTTAATGGTTAACCCATTTCAAAACAAAATGTTGCCATTGTCAATTTTTTGTTCAGTATTCTACATAATTTAGCCCTCATGTGCAAAATCTTTATTTAGTACAGTTGCCCATCGGATAAAGAAAAATAATTGAGTTTAAAAAAGTTGTCAAGTTACATGACTTGAGGTTACACAGATGTGTTTTTGCCGCCAGATATCAGGGGCTGCTGTGTGTTGTTGTCATATGGGCGGAACGACGTTAGGCCAAACATTGACTGAGTTGATGCCGGGCAAACGGCGTGTGTTTAGCCTCTCTGTGATACCGTGGACCCCAATTGAAATCACTGACAGCTATAAAGACCCTTCACATGAATCTCGGCCACAAAATAAAGAAAAGACAGCCGATAGGAAGCAAGCTACTGGAGCTTTGTGATACATTACCTGTGTTCTTCTGGTCTTTAGGAACTAGGTCTGCAGCAACAGACAATCAAGATGACACCTAGCCTTATACAGGTGTTAATAACAGGTAAGAATCATTCATATGATAAGCTACTTTTGTAGCTTTTCTTCAATTAATGAATATATACAATTGAATTAAGACCAGAACTTTATCATCACGGTTTTAAGTGGGTGTTTAGATTGGACTTCTTGTGTGTTCTGTAGATAATTGTCAGAAGTCAATATAAGTTCTATGAAACAAATACCGTTCATTTATCTATATATTGTTTTTTTTTACATCTATCAAGCATTACCCATTTAACTTGTTTATTTTTCCTTCACTAGATATAAAATTAATACACTACTGCAGACCCAAGTTTGCAACCACTGAGGTGCAGTCGTTTGTGCAATACTGTGCTCTGTGAGTGACGACATTTTGATGACGTGTTTTTAATATCTAAATAAATCTAGACACTGTTAAGCTGTTAAACACAATACTTATAGTAAAGACAGGTTATTTTTTTAATAGAGCTGGAATAAGAGAAGACATTGCTTTATATGAACGTTATTCGAGCTTACCTATATTCAGCTTTCCACTAGACCCAAAGATGTTTCCAGCTTTCACCAGTTATGTCTGATTACAGGTTACACAGCATGGAAAAATAGTCGAGTGATGACACCATCATTTTAGCAAACTTGATTCAATGATTACAGATAAACATACAAACTGAACCTTACAATACATTTTATGGATAAATATATATTTTCATAAATGGGGACAAACGAAAAAGAGCATTTCTAGAACCAGTGACTTTTAGCTACATACAAACACATGTGTCATAAAAGATATAAGAAAGACAGATCATACATCTTTTAAATACAATTGCACTAGTATACACTAGTGATGTGTTATAGCCTTCAGCTATAGCTGTGTGCAAAATAAAGATATACTCTCCAATACTACATCCGCATGGTGATTCAAAATTTCGTTTTGCTAGAAAACCGTTTTAATTTTGTTGTTGTTGCTGTTTGTAGTCCACTTTAATCATATCATTGTAGATACTCTTATCACAACAAATGCATACATGAGCTCTACGTATGTCCATGGTGGAAGAAACAATTAGAATCAAACGATTGGCCTGTAGAGATTTATTTTTATATTGTCATAGTTTAACATGCAATGATTACCTATGTGGTCAAGTGGATTTCGGTTCTGTTCGGTTGCGTTGTTGTTGACGTGCTGCTAGATAGTGCGGAGATGGATTAATGCTGTTAATACAATTGCTAATGTAGAATATCTTTATGAATAACGAAGAGACAAAACAGCTAGTACATCAATTAATCGCGTAATGGTTTACAAACTATCATAGATAACAATAAGGATCGATCAGGAGACTGCCAGAATCAAATGGCTTAAGCGAGCACATCTTCATCGTCGTTGTTGTCTTGAGCTCGGTAGACAAAATATGTCAGAACAAATTCTGATTCATCTGTAGGACGGGTAGTGTGTAATTCAATTAGCTCTCTGTTTGATCATCCTCAATGATGACCCATTGAAACAATGAGTGGGGAATCTCAGTTATTCCGGTGCGTGCTTCAGAGAGCTATACTGAACCCAATCTTCGGCCGGTTATCTCAATCCACACCATATAAACAATGGAGTTTTGTATTGAGGACGAACGCCGGATTAAGGACATCACCTGTAGGGGACAGGGTAGCGATTTGTCTGACGAATTCCAGACAAGCATCGACGAAAAACTTTTATAATGTGAGAAATTCTTAATCCCTTTGCCATCCTCTCTAATCCATACAGTGACTTAAGGAAGCCAATAGTCAACTCTCGAAGGCCAATCACCTCCCCGAGGTATGCTGACCTGCCACTCGATGGATTGTTAGTAGAATTAATTCTCAAGGCAATCTGACTTTATATTCATATACTCTTCTATAAACGTAACCTTAAAGGATTATCGATTTTATTACATCATCTTTTCAAGTATCGGATTTTATACAGGCTTATATTAAAATACAATGATACAACAACTTCATTTTGTTTTCTAGAAATGCATTGAAATTTGATTTACTTTTACGAATAATAACTGTTGTGCAATAACCTCAAATAGAATATGGTTGCTAATTTTTAACAACTTAAAATCCCCCCGACAGAAAACACACAGTACTGGACATGTACAAACTATTCGTTTACTGTTTAAAATTACCACTGGTAGAAAAACTCACGACATTTTCTGGAGATAATCGTGATCTACCAGTGGCTACCAGAAGACTCTTTCCTGTTCTCTTTGCTGTTCAAATCATCATGAAGAGAGGGAAATGTTTTCCACGAGAATACGTGTTTGATGACTACCTTACCTGTTTGATGACTACCTTACCTGTTTGATGACTACCTTACCTGTTTGATGATTACCTTACCTGTTTGATGACTACCTTACCTGTTTGATGACTACCTTACCTGTTTGATGACTACCTTACCTGTTTGATGACTACCTCACCTGTTTGATGATTACCTTACGTGTTTGATGATTACCTTACCTGTTTGATGATTAGCTAACGTCAACACTGGGTTTTACAAGATTAATATTTGGAAAGCAACCAATAACACATATAAGGTTAAATAAATTCATCTTTAAGTGCCTAGGGAAATTCCACACGATATGAAACTCACAAAGAGAATCTGTTGGTATGTCATGACAGAAACCACGGGCATATTCTATAAGCCTCATATCACTCAAACAGACCTTGGTCTTAAGGTGGCTATCGAGTACGTGTGTTATAGTTAGCGAAATTCCTGGGTTATTCTCAATAATTCCATCTTTCGTTATTTAACATTGGCGAGAAATCAAATACATTAGAGGTCAAGTTCAGTTGCATAATAATTACATAAACTAAACAGTTCTATAGCATGTAACACTTCTTGTCGGAGAGAAGCTGGTTTATGTGAGATTACATAACACGAAGTTTACAAAGTTAAAAAAAAGTTAAATATACCCATTTTCTATTCGCCTCACCATTTATCCCATATCGCTACAAACAAAGGTAATGAAGTTCAGTCCATTGCCATAATTATCAGGCTGACCCACGTCGATAGAATAACGAACCAACATTGAAATAATCGACTTGCCAGCCGGTTTTATGTGCAAGAGTTCATTAGGTGCTTTATAACAAACAGGTTTGCAAAAACATATCATGATCGTAGTAGTGTAGCTATTGTTGTTACTGGGCTCTTAATATTAACGAACGAGATAAATAAAATCACGTTGTTGGTGCGTATATACCTAGAAAAGTGTCATAAGGAAACAGTTGAAGGACTTTCCAATATAACCGAGTTCGCTCAGCGTTAGTTTTAGAATGGGTTTCATCTTACTTAAAAAGCGTGAACTTATTGTACCTCTGAATCTGTAAGTGCGGAGAGTATGACAAGCATATAGCTTCTGTCCGGTTTCTTCTGATTAACTGTCCAAAATGTGTTATTTTTTTTATTTATTAAATCTCCTGTTGCCCTGGTGCTTTCAGAGTTAAAAGGCAACATGAAGTCGATCTGTTTGTGGTGTGTTTGTATCACGTCCTGCGAATGTCCTGTATGTGTCCTCTCCTGCTTTGTGTGTGTTGCCAGTGGCATCGGAGGATGTTTCCTTTGCCCATTGAGTTGGCCCGCCGTCTTGTCAGTGAAATAAACGTAAGTACGGCGCTAAACCCCAATCAAAAAACAAACAAGCTTCTATTAAATCAGAGAGCAAGTTACAGAAATAAAAGATATATTAAACGTAAATACATATACCGTAAGTGAATATGATGCACAGAAAATAAAATTTCCCCATTGAGCTAATAAAGACCACTTTTACCAGGCAGCAAGCCAGTCAAACACACGTGGGAGGAAAATTTGTAAAAAGGCGACAATAAAGTCTTCTACAACATTAAATACTTCACCCAGTCGTGCCTTTTTAAAGTAAATGGCATTAATTTTCCCCCAAAATGGCCAATATTCACTTCCGGTTGGAGGTAAATATAGGAAACGCTATTAGTGCCAAGAATCTAGTTTGATTTCAATCTTTGCTCTAGTGTTTGTGAAGATGATTTTTGTGTTCGATTGTATCTTCCGAGGCCGGAGATACACTATTAGTATGTTCTGAGAGAAAACTCTTAAACGCCTAGGAAGTGGACAAGTTAGTGTAGTGATTGTCTGCGAAATTGTGGAGTCTATGGAATGTGTGACACAGTGGACATTCCTCGCACACCCTCGATAAGCAGAGTTATCAGTAACGGCGTGCCATTCAGACACGGGGGTGGTGTGGCTACTCAGTCCCTATGGGCAGGGCTTGTTGTCGCTAAGGGAGGGTGTGTACCCAGTGATCATCTCCGTCAACATCCCCCAAGTATCTCTCAGTCAACACACTGACAAAAAGCAATAAGCGACAAGAAATTAAAAGATAATTTGACATACAATCAGACCACCATTTAATCCTAGTTCATGCATTTATTTTTTATCGGTTTTGGTCTCCTTCCATCCTTCCCATTTGTGTTTGGATTTAGTTTTTTTTTAACTCTATCTATAAATTTAAAAAAAAATAAATTAGAAACAAAAAAAGTCACTTCTCTTTTTTTCTCAACGCCCATGGACGTCGACAATATAACTATTGTTTACCTGTAGATTTTATTTAACTACTTTGCTTCACAAATAAATGCAAAGGACAACAAAGGATCCACCCTTCTTGGTATTACATTTGATTCGAGGTATTTATGTAGGCGTCAATATCTTACATTGTATCAGCCTAAAAGAGAGTCAAAGAAGCCATCACAAGCATAGCCTTCTGTTTCTCGATAACAAGATTTTCAGGGATTTTGTTTTCATCGCTTTGCTTCTTGAACTGTTGTTCTTCGTTAGTTCGGATTTCGTGGTATGTCTGAGTTGCTGCGTTAGACAGATTTCTAATTCACATAGGCAAAGCGACACCTAAACGTGTCATCATAACCCATGTGGAAATTGGATATATTTAAGTTGAGTTGTGGGAATTATACGTTTTCTAGCATAAGCTGGGCGGGTTGTTATACTCTTGGGGTGTTACATTCTGGTGGCATGCCAATTGAGCTAAACTGTGCTGTACCTTGTCCACATGCTCACAGCCCTGTTCGGTAAAGTCAATCGAACCATCACAGATCGACAAACGCAAATATTTACTGGGCCAATATTTACAGGACATTTAACTATTAAATATTAGTTGAGTGAGCATTGAGTTAGTTTTTCCGTGAAGATCACCCTGGACTAATCGACATGAGACACGCTGTTAACGATCCCGGAAATCATATTAAATGAAGCAATTTGATTACTGGAGAAGCCACACATGCAAGGTCGAGACATGTCAACTAAACCCTCTCTACCTGTCTGCGTAAATTAGGGATTGCTCTGACTCATAAAGTAGTTGGTGTCTTGTCAAATTTAAGATTCGATATTTACTAAGTCATTCCAGTTAAACCAAATAACTCAGGACAGTTCGGTGCATTTTGATTCTGTGGAAAGAATATATAAATTTGTTTCACTTCAATTCCATTTCATATTCTCTTCTGAAATTTATTTCTTAACAAAGACCCCATTCTCCTTTCATGTCGAGCTCACTGAAACGTTTACTTTTGTCTAGTTTGAGTGTTGTTTCTCATGTGTTTTTAAGAATTGGGACTTCTTTTCTCTTTTTGTTTTAACTTGTGTTGCGTTCACATAACTTATGACTTTGAGTTATTTTTGTTAAGATTGTTTTGCCACTGTTGTAACAAAATACAAATCAGCGTCTATGGAAGGAATCATTGTATGCTGTTTACATAACGAGGGAGTTTGTATTATTTCTGTTTGACACAGCGATAGATAAACGAATAAAACAATTCGTCAAATATCTTCGTTGGAAGCAGTGTTTTTGCAGAGAAATGAAGCTTTATGTGTAAGTTGTACGCTCAAGATGCCAGCCATTACGCTGCTGTTAGAAGCTGGGAGAGACTTTTTTCCGGACAGGACTTGGGAAAGCCTCGGGTATGTCGCCTGTGTAACCGAGCCAGAAGGAGTGACGACAAAAAAATTGTCACATATTTGTTATTCCCTAGCTAATTCTACAAAACATTTCACTTATTTCAACTTAAAAATAAAAAAACAAATTTGGAAGGATGTTGTTGAACTGAAACTGGATAATGTATAGTTGTAGTATGGAGGTTTATGGATGTGAATATGACATTCGATGTGTGCATCGTATAAATATTTTTTAATGTTGATTTTATATTTGCTTTGGGCATCCACGCACGTGAACACCAAGTTATTTGTAATGATGATGTTAGCAAACTGCATAATATAGACACCTTTGAGAGAGAACAATGAACCGTCTGTGTAGCAACTGGTTACTGTGAACGTATTGTGGTGTATGACATGTTTTTCACGTGGAAACCATGATGTTTTCTATGATACCTTTATAAGATAGATACCACTGAATGCCGCTTTTTTAAGAATACTAATACAGCTCAAATCTTTTACAATTTCTATGGACGAAGTTCACTGGTCCAAACGAAATTTTTTCAAAACAGTTCAGTCAATTATGCTTTTAAAAACTTTCGAAACAAAGAAGTGATTAAAACTTGGCCCTATTATATATTGCTCTATAATTAAAATCCTATGACAGGACGCGGAAACCTTTCGTTTAAGTGTGGTGTTGGTGAAGCTACTATAATTATATACAAAACTATAGAAATAGAACATGTATAGAACCCATGGTGCACAAAACAGTGCCACATAACTTATCATACTGTCTGCATTAATGTAATATTATTTTCTTCTTTGTTTCAGGCTTCCTGGTCGTTCACAGAACAAGTGGTAAGAATGCCGTTATTACAGTATTGGATTTGTTTCCTTGATTTGGGTTAAACGCCATAATTAATGTTAATTCACTGATATGTCGGCTTGTTAGCCCAATAAGTGAGGAAACTACCCTCAATACCACTGGTAACAAGCAAAGACAAGACGGCACAAATACAGGACAATCGCAGGACGCAATACAAAGACATAACAATCAGATCAGATTCAAGTTGCGTTTCAAGAGCAACATGAATCTTCCTCCCAAACTTTAGCTACAAGAATGGAATAAATAATGTTACAAAACTGTTGGTAAAGACTCGCAAAGCATGTCGTACTTATTACTATTTACACACATGATTTATGGAGTGTCCCGCAAAAATATTAAGACTTGTTATTTTGTCTTTCAAGAATCGAATGGTCTGATACCCTTTCAACAGACATGCATGGTTTGGTTTTGTTGTTTGGAGAGTATTTCACTTATATGGCCATGCGATAGCCGCCAAAGATTAGACGACGCCACACCAAGTTAAATTCAATCTTTTATCCACTATACATCAGTATTCCACTCTATTTTTGTGTAAAAATGTGCATAAATTCAAATGTAAACAAAAGATATCGAGTTTAGGTCAAATCGCCATTAAACAGGAGTGTGCTTTCACGCAGCATTATGAAGGAATTGTTGTGCTGTCACAAATCCGTCACTTTGCACTTAATATTTACAAATAAAGTAGGACGGTGAGAAAATGTACAATAGTTAATACCGTCGAGAAGAAGTCCCCTTGCAAATCTGACAAAATGCAACTAGTAACATAATGCCAATATAAGCATCTCATTTTTTGGTTATTGAATCCGAGTTTTAGCTCGCCAGGTGGCGATGTTACATATCTCAGAAGCTTTTTACACCAGATCAGTTTATTTGTACTGTTTCTATCAACTTGCTGACCACAGACGCTGTGAATAATCATGGCTTCTGAGTTTTCTATAGCGGCCGGTGGACTTCACATGTTATTTATTTGATGTAGACTGTTGTCAGAACCAAGTCTACATCTTTCTCCTCAGAGATAAAGTTAGATAAAGTTTATCTCAACGAAATGAAACTAACTAACTAAAAACATAACTAAAAATCTTTTTACAATTAGCTATGGAAGTGTGACTTTTTAATAATTAAAAAAAAAATAATGTATAGGAATGAATGCATGTTTTCATTGAAGGGAGGGGTGAGGTAGGGGTGGGGGTGGGACAGAAAAAATTCCCGGCGGGGCAAATGCTCCCTCTTGCCCCCCTCTCCACCCTTTATGGCGCCGCCAATGCTTCTGTTAAACTATGATAGCTAAACAAAAAAGGACGCCGGTTATTTATTCAACGGGAATGTAGACAGATAGAAGTATCAAGGTCTGAATACTTATTTCATCACATATGCTAGACATACCTGAACTGCGCCAAGAAAATAATATTCTTTATTTCAAATGTGTTATTTTTCTTTTCTTGTCTTCTGAAGTACTAAGTTTTAAATATTTTTATAATCTGATTCATTTAACCCAGAGTTTATATAGATAGCAATACAACACTTAGCATCTTTAAAATGTCTCTTCGTCATAATTACTTTATATTGCAGTCTTGGAGGAAGATTTGTAAATTGTCTATGCTTTGAAAATATTCCAAGTGTGATATTTATTATATTAGGTGTGTTTTTGCTATAAATACCCCTCAAAGATTATAATCTTTAACGTCAAAGTTTTTATACAGTTATTCTCGTTTTCATTAACAGGTCAAATTTGAGCTTAAAAAAATATGAAAAATGCTGTTAAAATATTCTTTTGTCACGACACATTTTTGGTTGTAAATATCACTAGAACAAAGTGAGCCAAAATACACACAAACATGTATCGCACAAAGACTTATCTAGCTTGTATTGGCTAGCCCACTGTAACTGGCGGTTTTGTGTTTCTTATTTCAGCGGCCTTCATGTGTCCCACCTTGTTCGATTTCTACCCAGACCCTGAAGACTGCACCAAATTCTATCGATGTTTTTGGGGCGCAGCATATCCTTTCCATTGCCCCACAGGTACCAAGTGGAACCACAAACTACTCACCTGTGATTTCTCCCATAACGTGGATTGTGCTGGAGGCAGTCACATGAGAGATCAACACGACCAGATTAACCAAGAGGTCACATTTCCAACCAAAGATGTGGAGTATGATTATAAAACCGACGAAGGTGATTATAAAACTGACGAGGGTGATTATAAGACTGACGAAGGTGATAACAAAAAGGTTAAAGGTGAATATGAAACTGACGAATATTATTATAAAACTGATGAAAGTGATAAATCAACTGATGAAATTGATTACGAAAGGGACATTGAGGAATCCTGGGAGGCAGTAAATTATGATATTTCTGAGAATGAGAACAAAGGGAAGAAAGACGGTCAGAATATGCCCACCCACGGCAGGCGACCATTGGAACCCCAACCTGGCCAGGAAACTGTCATACCATCAAACACCCCACCCAGCTCACTGGAACCTACCAGTACAGTGAAATCGTTGATAGATTATTTATACCCAGACTATCATGGCGGTGAGGGTCAACCAGACGACGCCGATGATGTGGAAAAAGGGAGGAGCGACGTCACTCATGATTATGCCTGGTACGAGGGTAAAGATTACAGTCAGGATTATGGACGGGACAGACATGTGGATGATCATTATTATGAATATGTGTATGATTATAGGGCTGAGAGCGGCCGACAAGATTACGACTTTCCAACTGGTCAGAAAGTCGAAGGACAAAAGAAAAAGGATGACGAGTTCAGTTATTTTCAAAATGGTTACCCTGGTTACAGACACCATTATGAACACGGAGATTTCCTGTCTCCCGTCTATGCTCGCCACAACGGCCCAATTGGCAGGCGGAGATAACTCAAGCAGAGTTACAACACTCGTGGTTTTAGGTATATATCCGTTTGATGGAACAATAGAACTGCGAATTAGGTGTCACTACTTCTGTTTCGTGTAAATGATACCGTGTATGTAGTAAATAATTGTAATTGTTTGAATCTGTAAACTAAATGCATAATTTAACAACAACTTTCATGAAAATGTAGCGCTACAGTTGTTAACTATTATGTACCTTTATCAAAACGTCATTGAAGTCCTAAACAGATGAATGACTTCAATTGATTTCACGTGTGTGGATGTCTTTGTGTGATTGAGTGGGTACAGGTGCGTGTGGAACCTAACACATTGACTGTCGATTGATATGGTTTCGTCTGATATAGATATATAGTGTAATGCTTAATGACATATTCCTACAGATTAAAACAACTACACATCTGCAACGATTTGTTGCATTGGCATCTATTTTAAACAATATGAATGATGGATACTGACTAAGAAAAGTTTCATTCCTAACCAATTCTATATTGTTTTACTAAGCTAAAGTTTACTAGCCCATCGTGTCTGGGAATCGTCCGTGTCTATATCCAATCGCCAATATCTTGTAAGACTAATGCAGAATGGGTTTGGCAAAAATTGTATATATTTTGTTGGTATCGGTAATAAAATAAAAGTATTTCATTGCGTTTTTCTTCTTTCAAAGGTGTTATTAAGGTACGAACAATTTTGAAAGATTTATTGTAAGATCTATGTGATAGGCTGTCATTGATTCTAGTCTGGTATGTTAGGGGCCTACATATTTTAACTTAACGGTAAACTCAAACAAATGGCATATCGACACGAATTGAATTGTATTGTCAAGCAAAGGTAAAATATTCTACAGTATATGCGAACCCAGGAGTTCATAGAAGCCCAGTTTAACAATGTCCTAAATGGGTAGTGAAGCTGAAAAAGAGACATCATTTTAACGCAATCAATTAAAACTCCATTTCTATATGTTTATGTCTGATAAAAAAAATAACAGTTGAGTATAAAAAATATGACACTTAAAATTTGAACTTCTATGCATCCCTGCTTAACCAAACTGATAAGTGGCACACGATTCAGTTATGATGCATGTGGATAAAGCACACTCTCTTTTCTGTCAGAGCGATTGCCATAGAAACCCTCAAACACAACACAGACGTCTACAGTGGGAATTGGTTACATGTCTTGAACAGCGATTGTCTGAAAGTAGCCACTTGCCAGGCAGAACGTCACCATTTGATATGGTGACATTCATGACATTTCCATGTCAAATAAAGTGTATTCCGATATAAAAAAAGCTTCCCAGATCAGAAAACCTGTCTGTAAAACCAAAGCAATGGCGAACCACGCTGTTGTTTCAATAACTGTCTGATCATTTTTAAGAACAGTTAAGAGGAATGTGTGTATTTCGCAAAGGAACAAACTTGACAGAACAAATAAGGCTGCACATTTTAATATTTATAGGCCAATTAAGGAATCGGGGGTTGATTGTTGTTACACACATGTTGTTTGGCCCAAACAAAAAGGTTGTTGACAAAACACATTGTAGCAGTAATAAGTGCGGTTAAAATAAGGAAGTGAATTCTCTGCTGGACAGATGAACTGTTTATACTGCATGATAATTATTTCTAGCATGATGATTGCGTTCGTCTTAACGTGTCCTTTCCTCAAGTGTCTGTCGACAGGTACCTTTACAAACATAGGTGTGCTTGATTAAAGGACATGTCCACTTAATTGTCTTGATTCACAGATCATGATTTGAGGTACAATAGATATTAAGTAACCTTCTTATGATTGATTGATACATATTTTACAATGTTCTACTGGAGCTAAACTTTTATTTTCCAATAGGCATGACATTTTATACAGTATTTCAAAATTAGAATTGAAAATATTTTCCTTATCTTCCTGTGCCCAAGATGGATCTGCTAACCCTACTGACATAAACTCAGTAAAGTGGTAACATCTAAACAATGCATTCAGCACAAAGTAGGCACATATGATCACATCAGGAACTTGGTCCAAAGCTCTGACTTCTCATCAGGACAATTAACTTGTAAAATAAACTATGCTTGCTTTTTCGATATAATTGTACATAATATTATTGTTGTTTTACTAAGAAGAGGCCGCAAGGTTTATCGTTATATTTCTCCAATGTCGGTAACTGTTGATGTCACTCATGATTTGGATACTGTTCTCAAGTATTATTCACGTATATGACGGCTTGCCAGTCCGATGGATTAAAATTATCATCACGGACGCCATTTGCAGCAAACAATGATATAATATACAGGGCAGCCACAAAAACAAAACAGATCGGCTTCGTGTCAGAGAGCATCATGGCCATGGGAAGTTCCCTCCATAGGCCCCCTCAAATCAACGAAAAGCGTTTTTAGTTATATTTTCATCTTCGCCAATCAAGAGTTTTATTCCGAGCTATTTTACATTGCAACCATTTGCAGACAGAGACGCTATAACCAGAATTTACAGCCACGCTATTGATTGTTACCTGGGGACTTGTAGGCACCCGCCAAGGGTTGTAATGTATAGAAATAGCTCTTAGCGAAGATGTGACATTTCAAGCGTAGCTTCATGATATAGTCAGAAAGATGCTCAAACATTCTGAAAAATAGACTTTATCCAAAATAGTATGACAACAAAATCTAGAGTGGTTGAACGATGTAAGCTTCATCATGTTGGACGCCATGTCAAGATTTCCAAATAAACGACATTAACAATGATTTCTATAAAGAGAGACTTCTAATTCAAATGATCAAAATATTTTAATAGTGTCAGATTCAACGTTAATAAACAATGATTGGCCTCTTTTGTTTTAATGAGAGGACATCCGAGTTGCTGGAATGTGTAGTTTTCTGAACCCTCCATAATATTCACACATCAAATTGATTTAATTTTATAAACTTCGTACATAATTAAAATAGTATATATCCTTGTACTCCAGCGCTTCTTGTGAGGATGGCCTCATAGGCACCGCATTGGCGTATGCCAATATTTACGATTTTTTTCAACTGAATACAAAAGCATTTTATGCCGATATATATTCTAGTTGAAGGCTCGGCTAACTCGGGTTTCTCGTCATGCCCCCTCAAAAAGGAAAACAATTTTAAGTGCAATGACCGCTATAGGCACAGAAAGTTGGAAGCGCGGTGAAGCGGCCTGGGCTATTTTAAGCAACAGAATTTGGATTCTTTTTTTTATAATAATCATCGTTTCAAGTCGTGTGATTTCTAACACACTTTTACTTGAATTTATAAATCGATTTGTGATAAACATTCATTCGGGCGCCATGAGATGTAATTCGATGGAAATGGAAACGATTGTTTTGGAGCACTTGGATACGGTCTTTACTTCTGTCATCAGAGTATTGAACAGGTGGCGAAAAGAGGAATTAAAGATGGCCATAAATCAATAAACAGGACGAGCTCTTAACTGGCTGTGAGACCATGACTAAGTTAAGGATAATATCGTCTGATAATTGCATTTTCTTTTAATAGTTAAAACAAATATTGCCAGAGCAATTGTTGCCAGATGAAAATATTGGCTGGTCAAATGCGATGGACCCCGACATACTACGAAACGAGCCTAACGATATGAAATAAAATCCATATAAAGGCTGACAATCTCAACCTGAAATAATACACCATGGTTAAACTACGGGCCTGGACAGAGAAGGGTAACACGCATATACTCAGATAAAATACTAACTCAAAAGGATTGTTATTTATTTGATTGGGGTTTAACGCTGTACTTAAGGTTATTTCGCTCATATGACGGTGTGTCAGTCCAATGGATGAAGGAAAAAACCTTTAACACTACTGGTAACACACAAAGACATGACGAGAAAAATACAGGACAATCACAGAACGCAGTACGAAGACATCACAAACAGATCGGCTTCCTGTTCCCCTTTAACTCTTCGAGCACCAGGCCAACATGAAGCTCTATCTAACCGCCCACGATTGTCATTTAGAAACAGAAATTAAGCCAGCAGTTTACCATGCAATGGCTTTTTATTATCAGCTTTAAAGTAAGTCGATACATAAGGGAGTTTCACAATTCGGCATATATATATAAAAGAATGACTCAGAACGGAGAACTGCCCAGTATTGGTGAAATCAGCTGTAATCTAATGAGGATCTAAGTATAAAATCATTTTCTACACAAAAACTCGGGTAGTATCAAAATAAAATAATATGTTACCTTAATGGTGTCCTGTGTCATCTCATATATAATAGAAATTGTATCCAACCATTCAGGAAAATAACGCATCCAAGACCTGGACCCAGTTGCTCGCGGGATTATTTATTGCTAACATCAGATTAAACCGCTAATAGCGGACAAGAAATAGACCTTCCAAATGGCGAGACATCAGCTAATAGTTCATTTAGTTTAATATAGCTTTGAGCAGCCATCCTCTGGTCAGCAACGACGGAGATGTATTTTTAGAGCTCAAAATTGATGATGTAAAATTCAGGGATGACACTCTCATACATTCGTACGTTTTGAGCCCGACTATTGTTTAACAGGTTGACCAACCTATACTGCAGCCAAGCAGACAAATACGTTACACATTACACACACATACTCACGGTCGACTGGCTTGTAATTGATGGATAGTATATAAATAACGTTATTGATCAAATTACTGTTAGTTTTGTTTTCGTATTTATAAAGTGTGCGATATGGCAAGCCGTTTTATCACTTCTACCTTTATTCTACATATGTTGAATTCTTTTCCACATATGTAAAATTCTTTTCCGGATATGTAAAATAAATGACTTTATTCTACATATGTGGAAAAGAATTTCACATATGTGGAAAAGAATTGGGCACGCCACCATGTGAGTGAAGTTACCCTATATGGAGTTAAACGCTAGTCAAACCAACAAAGACATCACAAACAGCTCACCTTTCAGAGAACCAGGACAACCAAAGGTCCCTCCCAACTGCTTGCCAAAGATCTGTGAATAGAACACGAGTTAAAACAAAAACTTATTGTTACTTACCTAATACTGTAAGTTGAGCGCTACTGAAGGCTGTGCCGTATTGGTTATTAGCGGCACACTGATACATGCCATTATGATTCTCCGGTGATAAATTATAAATAATGAGCGTGTTACTTCTGACAGTCATAACACCTGGATTATTCTGAATGGGTGCTCCATCCTTGAACCACCTGTACGTCGCTGCTGGGGTAGCTGTGGAATAGCAACGCCACGTCAACTGAGATCCTTTGTCAACAAACTGATCCTTTAGGGGAATTACAAAATATGGCTTGGCTGAAAAAAATTATACATAATCTTGATTTTCATATTCAGTTCAGAAGTTGATTGCAGGTAAAAGGATTAGACGGGTGCTTGGTTTGATAAGAGGTTGACATATGACACAATGTCAGCGCAATGGGTGAAGGAAATCACCCTTTCATGTCAATGACAAGAACCCTTGACAAGACCAGCAGATGCAAACCGATAACACCTCCAAACTTTCATAACAGAAACATGGACATCTAAAACAAAAGATGCACTTATTGTGTTTTATCTTCCATGATACAGTTGATAAACTTGGTCTATATATTTCAGATTTAGTGACAAATGATTCTTCCATAGTATTTCACTTACATGATTACGAATTGTGGACTTTCACCCTGCCTTACCTAAATATGGTGGAAACAGGGAGTAAACCTTGGTAAAACCACCAACTTAATAGCCAGTTACCATGTGTGACCTCTCATATACCAGATGTCGACAAAGGGGCTAGAACGTGTAAGTGGTACATCAAATTCATGAACAGCTGAATTACAATCGCTTAACAACCTCACAGAATAACATTCATTGAACATTTTAGACTTTAACAGAGGTGTATTGGGACCTATGTGGAAAGAAATGTGTCTCAACATTTTGGTGAAGGAGTCAATTTTATCTTCGAAACAGGGTCATCTAATGTCACAAAATTCGTCAAAGTAAATGACTTGACACTTCTTAATCCATTTTGATGTCACCAAAAAGATCACGAATCCTGACTGTTTGGACGTCAGAGGACTGAAAAGCACCCCTCATGATATTTCAAGTCTGTAACCTACCACATTGTTTAATATACTAACCTTGTATAGATAGTGTGATAACTTTGGTGTCACCCTGTCTGGTTTTTGAACTGAATACATTACATCTATAGCTTCCCCCATCATCTTCAGTCACATCTTCAATCTCAAGGACACGGTTGTGATCACGAAGACGAGCTTTAGCGGGCATCGCTTTACGGCCTAGGCGAACCCATGAGTATGACAATGGCAGTCTGGTAAAGAGAACAAAATGATTTTGTTTGTTTGTTTGATTGGTGTTTAACGTCGTACTCAAGGGTATTTCACTTATATGACGACGGACACAA
>JAVFBW010027207.1:0-18486 GCA_034783835.1 Mopalia ciliata
TGCATAGCATAATAAAAATAATAATAATCCTTACGATTTCAATAGGTGTTCTGAGAAGATGTCTCAGAACCCCTAATTATCTGGAATGTCAGTCATAAAAATGAATGACACCAGCCGAATTTTTTTTCCAGGTGAATGTAAACACTGAGGTCGATAACGCCATATCATAGTGACATTCCCGATATTAGGCTAACTGGCTATACCTGAGGAGGTTCCATAGGCTGTTACCATGGGCTAAGAGAACAATAAGAAATGCAAATGCAAAGCCACTGAAAATAATACCAGTAACACCGATTCAGCATTTATGTCTGAGTACAGTCCGGATTTAGTAATGCCGAACCCCACCAGAAATTGATCGGTTGTGAGTCCAAACTATGCCTCACAAAGCAATAGTACGCCTATGCCGGATATTCTGCAAGAGATGCACCAAATGATAGGCACCGCTCGTGAGCCTCTTGATACAAGTCCAGCTCCTTTTACACCTGTACGACTAAATAATACAAACCCTCAGGCCAGTGTTCCTGTTGTGCAACTAGAAGAACTAGTAAATCGACTACGTAATATGGAGAAGTCTATCCAGAAAATAGATAAATTAGAAACAATGGAATGGCCACTTTCACAAATAAGTTTAAAAATTTCTAAAATGAATGAAAGAATAACCCAATCTGAAAAGCAAATGAACTGTATTGAAACCTCTGTAGAACACCTGAATAAAGCATATGATGATATGTTAACTGAACAACGACAGCAAATAAGAGAAATTAAAGAGATTAAAAGTCAAATGGTATAGGACAGGATAACGTTGAAATCCAGAGTGAAGTAAAGCAGCTAAATGATGATCGAGATACACTAAAAGAGGAAGTACTGGGCCTTAAATGTCGCAGCATGCAGGACAATTTCGTTTTCGTGGGCATGCCTGAGATACCATCGGAAGACACCGAACAAGTTATTAAAAAGTTTATAAAAGAAAACTTACACGTTGACAGATTTGGTAACCCCAGGAATGGACCTCGTGCAATCGTTGGCAAGTTTACGTCTTTTAAAGAACGTGAGAAAGTAAAATTTACTGGGAATAAACTTCGTAATACAGAGTTTCTAATGTCGGAACAATACCCCCAGGAGATAAACCAGAGGAGAAAACAGTTATACCCCATCCTCCGACAAGCTAAGTTCGATGGCAAGCAAGCTCGAATCGTCCTTGATCGATTATATGTAGACAACCGGAGAGTGTATCCAGGGGAATACCAGCCTGACAAAAGGGACAAGGCATAATCGACGCGATTATGTGGCCTACCAACGCTATCAACTTAACCCACGGCCTGATAGGCCGCACCGCCAGTTTGGGAAAAGCAGTCACCACGATAAATTATGCCGACCCCGTATATCCCAGCAGACGTCCACCATGTTACAGGTGACCCACGTCCCCAGCAACGGGATGGACGCCCATCACAACCAACTTGAGGACCTCGAGCTACCAGTGTGTCCGGGCCACCGAAGCCAGATAGAGACGACACCCACATCAATCTACCGTCTAACGTCGACAATGGCGATAGATAGGACTTTAGCTCTGGTTAACTCAGTGTGATCAACTCAGAGTGTAAATTTAAAATTATTTCATTAAATCTGTGTGGATTGAAAAGACTACTTTGATACCCGGAATTTTGTTCGCTTATTCATAGATATGACATTTCAATATGTTTAGAAACTAAAATAAATGACTTTGATAATATAGAAATACCCGGTTATACTTTTTTTCCTGCTAACAGACAACAGAATTTACGCAGGAAATCGGGAGGTATCTGGATTTTTGTCAAAGATAACTTGGTACCATTTCTACAGGTAGACACATTAACATGTGAATATGTTCTTTGGTTTAAACTCTGTAAAACTGCTTACAACACTGAACACGATATACATTTTGGGGCTGTTTATATCCCACCTGAAAACTCTGATTACCATAGTATAGACTTAGTGAATCAATTTGTTGATGAGTTAACCAATAAATGTATGTCTAGAGAATATCTCTATGTCCTAGGCGATTTTAATGCCAGAACTGGACAGATCCCTGATTTTACTGCATTCGACAGCTTTTTTACTGACTTTCTCGACCTAGATAATGACATTGTTGGAGTTATTGATGACTCAGAACAGCTTACAAAGTACAGTCTCACGAGAAATAGAGTTAATCAGGAAAAAGGGAGGATAAATAATATAGGTTGGATGCTTTTGGAAACTTGTAAAAATAATAATTTAGTAATACTGAACGGCCGCTACGACAAAGACAAAGAATGGAGAAAATGAACTTTTTCCAACGTCACAACTATTGATTATGCAATATCAAGCGTCTCCTCTTTCAACTTATTGCAGGACTTTGACGTTTTAGATTTTGACCCTTTATATTCCGTCCAGCACAGCCCCATACTACTAACCCTTTCCAATAGTACAATCTGGACGAGTGATCCGAGTACAAAAGCAGATAAAACCAAAAACGAAATTCAAACAAAATGGGACAACTCTCATCAAGAGTGTGATATAGAATATGTTAAGTCACACGATAACCTCAACGCTGTGGTAGAATTCATCGATACAACTGACCCAGGTAACGTAACGAACAATGACATAAATATTATCAACAGCACAACGAGCAACCTCTTAGTAAACGGTGCTGCAGACACACTTCCTAAATACAAAATAAGAAAGCAAACACTAACATCACCAAAAGTAAACCGTGGTTTTGGAAAATATGTAAACAAGCTCGTGCAAAATGCCACAGAGAAAAGCGCAAATACTCTAAATACAAAAACGAGATAAATCGAGCGAACTTAGTAGATGCTAGTCAAGAATATAAAATACTTTAAACAAATATATCAATAATTATAAAAAGAGATTTAAAACTGAGATACGTAAATTATCCTCCAACAATCCAAAGGAATACTGGAACATGATAAAAAAGAACCCATTTTAAAACAAAAACAAGCGTCAAGCTTGTGGAAGATAATTTTTATGAGTTTTTTTTAAAAACCTTAATACGAACACAGCTGAAAATCAACCAGAGTAAAGCGAAAGAAGAAAAAATGTTGAAAATGATCCTGTTCTTAACAGACCGATTACAGAAAGGGAGGTCTTATTATTCTAATTATCAGTAATTAGCTCAAATGCAACAAAAGTCCTGGGATTGATAACATTCTCAATGAATATATTATCGTGACAAACAATGTTTTCTTAGCGCTATATGCAAAGTTATTTAATCTTATTCTTGAAAACGGCATATTCCCAGAACCTTGGTTAATAGGCATAATCAAACCTATCTACAAAAAAACAAAGGTAACACATCGGAACCTGACAATTATAGATCAATAACTCTCCTCAGTTGTATTGGGAAGTTATTCACGTCTGTATTAAATAAACGACTAAGCGAATTTCTCGACAATAAAAAGCCTTTAAAGGAATGTCAGGCGGGATTCCGAAGTGGTTATTCTAACTTTGATCATGTGTTCACGCTTTACTTTCTCATGAACTATCTTAAAACAAAAAGAAAAGACTGTTTTGCGCTTTCATTGGTCTCAAGAAAGCTTTCGACAGCGTATGGAGATATGGAATTTGGGTAAAATTATTGAGGGAGGGAATAAATGGAAAAAAAATTAATGCTATTTTTAATATGTATTATAAATATTAAATCTTGTGTTGGAATTGATGAATATGTATCGCCACTGTTTAGATGTGACATTGGAGAGCGACAAGGGGAACTCTGTCACCATTGTTGTTTTCTTTCTTCCTCAACGACTTAGAGCAATACCTACTTCAAAGCAATGACGTGATAACACTTCGGTCTAATGACAATTACCTTCTTTCCGTAGTAAACATAATAATTCTTTTGTACGCTGACGATGCAGTCATCGTTACCGACAGCGCTGAGAAGTGAGAAAGAGTTTTAAACACCTTTTCTAATTATTGTTACACTTGGAAATTTGACATAAATGTAGAGAAAACCAAAATAATTGTATTAGGATCAAGAGAGAATAATTTCGTAATTAACATAAAGGGAGATAACCTTAAAATAACGGACTGTTACAAATATCTGGGAATTGTTCTCTCTAAAAAAAAAAAAAAATCATTCAAGGAAGCAAAAAAAAACATATTGTTAACCAGTCAAAAAAAGCTTTGTATGTTTTGTATA
Source organism: Mopalia ciliata (assembly GCA_034783835.1). Lineage (NCBI taxonomy): Eukaryota > Metazoa > Mollusca > Polyplacophora > Chitonida > Mopaliidae > Mopalia > Mopalia ciliata. Next base: position 4,178 of record JAVFBW010027207.1, read on the forward strand.
AGCGGTTATATGATTTGGAGTTACCACTGGATTTTTTTGTTGAAATTATTTGATAAAACCATTGTACCCATTTTACTATATGGCTGTGAAATCTGGGGTTTCGAGTGCACCAACGTAATTGAAACTGTGCATACTCATTTTCTAAAACAAATTCTGCACGTTAAAAAATGTACTCCACATCTCATACTTTACGGATATCTTGGTAGATACCCCCTGTCTATTAAGATATGTAAACGAGTATTCGTATTCTGGGCCAGACTAGTGAGTGGTAAAACCTTGAAACTATGTTACATTATTTATACATTCATTCTTGGTAACTATAACCCTGGTCAACTTAACAATAAACCGCTGGAATTTGTCCAACGCTCTCTAGACAGTCTGGGATAATCTCATTTCTGGTTGCATCAATATGCGGGTGACATCCAAAACTTCAAATCGATTGTAAATCAAAGACTCGTTAATCAATACAAAGAAAACTGGGCAAATTCTGTTATCCAATCTCCTAAAGGCTATTTCTTTTCGCTAATAAAAAAGGGAATTATGTTTGGATGACTTCTATTTAACTCTCCCAGTAAATATTTTTAAGCCTATAATACAGTTTTATTATAGATTGCCAATAGAAACTGGGAGATGGAATAATACGCCTAGACACGAACGAGGCTGCCCCCTGTGTAACTTAAATTGTATCGGCGATGAACTACATTATTTATTCCTAATGCAAATTTTTCGAGTCACTCAGAGACAGGCACTTAAATAACCACCGCCGATACAGTGACATAGAGGAAAGCACGCGTGACCTGTTCCTAAACCAGCATTTTATGTACCTTAAGGAATTAAGCATCTTTTAGTCAAATATTCTTAGTCACTTCAAAAGCGCCTAAAAACAGAATTATCCTGTTCCAATACTGTTTTCTCATGGGAAGTTTTAGCACTGAATTGTCACAATCTGTGTACATGGTCAATATCACAAATATTGCAGAGTTAAAGTTGATGTTTATTATTTATTGTGAGCAATATGATGATTGTTATGTTGTTTTAAGAGTTAGTTTGTTAATTAGCCGATTATTGTGTTTTATTAAAATACATGGCTAAAATGTATGTTGTATGAGTATTAACATTGTACTTATCACAGTAATTATCCCAATGTGGATATGGTCATTATTGCAGTGATATCTATCACCTACCATGATTGTTATGATTGTATTAAAAAATGTTATAGGGATAACATCACTCTTTTCGCGTCAATGCAATGATGCTATTAGTAAAGTCTTTCAAAAATGAAACGTTATATAATATTATTCCCATGGTTATTTTTCTTGATATTTGCAATGTAACTTACTATGTGAGAAACTGTCATGTAATGCTGTATTTCTAATTTCTCTATGTCACCAGATGTGACCAGAGCAAATACAGCTGAAATTGAATTGAATTATACCAACTTCTTGCCAGGATAGATAACCATCTTGTGTTCTAGAAGGTAGATAGTGTGTGTATCGAACGCCCAACCTGCGAAACTTCTCTTTGACCTCTGGATCAATGTCACGCTTCAGATCTTTGTTTAAAACTAAAACAGTTTCACCTCCACAACCAGAAGCCGGTGGTGTCTCACAGAAGAACCAAACCTGTCAAAAGAATAAATAAAGTTATTTGGGAAAAAATAATCGGCATAATAAAGATGAGCCTCAAGTTCTGCTCCGGGAATGGACTTGAGCCATCCAGCTTACCTGACGGACAGATTCTGAAAATGATGAGTCTGTATTAGCAAATGGCACAACTACTGTGAATTGGTAATGTGCCTACCGAGATTCATAAATATAGGCCTTACAGTTATTGAGTTCTGCTCCAGAAACAAAATTTACTTCTGATTATGACTAAGTCCTACTTTGCATAAATAGAAATTGGGGAAAAAATGGCGAATCCGTTTTCGCAAAAGACACTGCTACAATCTATGGTGAATGTGTATTCCAAGCTTTAGATTACTGGGCGTTATCGTTTTGAGTCCTCTACAAAAACGGATAGGAACAAACCCGATGGACGGAAGAACCGCATGACCGATTTTCATTGGGCTTATAAAACGGATGACTCGATATTTTGATCAGCAAAAACCTATTATTCAGTTCCTAACTGAAACTGTCTACAGTCACAAAACATATATATTACTGACCATTATAAAAAATATATAGAAGTTAAGGACAAATCAGACATATTTTAATCTGAACGGATTAAATGGTTTTCAAACAAAAACTAAAACTGAAATTCGTCTGACCCCTTCCGAATCCTCGTTTAAAAATCAACTGAAATCGCATTTAATTGATTACATTGTTTCAGCTTAAGATATTTAAATCAGCTTATGCACATTTTGTAAATACATGTATGCATATATGTTAATTTAATCGTATAATCTGTCTAATTTATTACAGTTTCACTTGTCTGATATTTAAATAAATGTTCCCACCCCAACGGGATAGAGCAAGCTCCATGGAGCTTTAATCCCTCCAACTGAATTGTTTTATAATTTTGTATACTTTTTGTCCTGTTGGTTAATAAATATATATAACAAAATATGTCAATCTGATAGGTATGTTTTACACTCTGAACTAAAACTGTTGGCTCCGCTCCCCATCCGGGACAAATCACCTCAAGTCTGGTACTTTAGTTTTGACGATATTTAAAGACTGTAAAAAAAAATGTCCATAAATGGCCTGTTTAGTGCAAATCCGAACAGCTTAGTCATGATGATATGTTCAAATCACATTTGGACAGACACGATTTTAATAATAAATTTAAACATTATGCAAGTGTTTTTTCCTTTGACCTAGATAAAATCCTCTGTTTGGCCTACGGCTGTCATTCAAACACACGCAAAGTAAAATACGAATTTATGCATAGTATGATTACAATATTCAGACAGTCTACTAAGTTTTTGAAAGACATGTCAATTTTAGAATTTTAATTTTGATTTGATACTTATTCACCGTAATATATATTTACAATGCATTAGGACAACGATTTATAAATAGCATGGCGCGAATAAAGGCCAAAGAGGGCTTCTTCTATCCCAAAATATAGAATTTTGTATAATTTGTTCAGTTGAAAACAAAATAAGGGCAATAATTGAAACTGCTGTTTTAGGCCGTTCATTACTGGGTAACTAGTATTTTTCATCGGAAATTTTTAATTAAATGAGAAGTGACAAAGATGAATATGTAGTGGGATGGATTTAAGTATACTTCTAATCTTGTTTTGAAAAGGGATGTTGATTAAATAATTCGAATATGTATTGGTTATTGATTCCATTCTCTGGGACCAGCTGATTTCAATAAATGATAAGACAGATTAGTTTTAGAGAAAGGCCTATTAAAATCAAACTAAAAACGTCTGGCAATTCGTTGTTGAACAACTATTTGTGTAACAGGATATTACTCAAACGAGTTATATTATCTAAACGATTTGATTGACTTATAACACGTATAGCACGTTTTTTTGATTAAAACAGTGATGTTAAATAGAATTCGTAAGTATTACCCTAGAGAGTAATACCATAATTTAAATCGTGATATATAAGCGAGTATTATAATATAAACAAAGACTCTTTGACATGACTGATGACACCAGCGCTTCGTGAGATTGTTTTGCTAATATAGTCAATTTGTGTTTTCCAACTAAGTTTATCATTTGAAAATATTCCAAACATGTGAATTGTTTTACGCGTTGGACTTCAGTGTTAGATATTCGAACGGTTGTTAACTTTTTGCTTTTTGATGTCTATAGTTTGGTTCTATTAGCATTAATTTTGTTTTCTGTTTATTTAACGTGAGGCTTTTGGTTTACTTAATTCAAGATTCATTATATACATAGTGTTTTCCGGGTCTTTAGATGAATATAAAACACTGGTGTCATCAGCAAACAAAATTATATCTAGTATAGGGTTTGTTACATTTTGGATTTCGTTTATATAATGGGGAAAATATAATGGGCCTAGAACAGATCCTTGTGGAACTCCACAATTCACCGCCTAGGGTCCGGATAATGATTTGTTAAAATTAACATATATGTTTTTGTAATAATATAGCGTGATTTACTGTGTTAAAGGCATTCGAAAGATCCCGAAACGAGACAACCGTATATTAAACCTGCCTAACTACCTGCGACTACTCAACTAATTGAGTAGCAAATGTAGTATTATGGTTTGCCCAAAACTCTAAGTATTTATTAGAAATTATATTATTTTTATTAAGATGATGGAGAACTTTAATAGAAATGTGTTTTTGTAGGATTTAACCAATAGATGGAATTACAGAAATTGGTCTGTAGTTTTCGACATGATTTGCTGGCCAAATTTAAACACGGCTATTTTTTTTGCAATTTTACAGCAATCGGAGAAGATGAACTCAATGAGTTTCGCAGTTCTTGAATGTAAGGCGCAAATTTGTTCCATTTTCGAATACATTTGAAGTTCAGAACATGTGTATTAAAGAGCATGTCTCAGGTAGAGGAAACATGTTTTTAACTTCCCATCGGAAAACATTTTCTTAAAACAACCAAAGATTATGTGTAAAAGCAGACAAAAATTTAGTCACTCAGAATGGTAGAACAAACATATATATCATAAATATAGGGCTCCTGTAGAACTCAACTGATATCGGTTACAAATAATAATTACATATATATTAATTAAGATTAAATAGACTAAAGCCCAACGTTTAGAATTTATGCAGATTTATTTCACAGGCTGACATTGACAAAAAAGATTACATTGATATATAATGACATCAAAGAAACACTTATGCGCGAACATTTTTCGCTACATGAACTGTGTTTTGTAAGCAGTACGTTGGTATAATTTTGCCGTTTATACAGCAGAAGGCTCAGACTGTTTCTAAAATAAGTTGATTACAGAGCATAACTTACGTAATTCGCCCAGCCGCTGTTCAGGTATGACATTTCATTGTGTGGCTCTATGGTGAAAGGGGGAGGGTCCCTACTGGCCGTCATAACGATTCCTTCAACGCTTTTTCGAACCGCTGTACCGCCGACGTATGACAAACTCCGTAAATCGAAACCTTTGCAAAGCGTGTTAAAATCGGTAGCTGTCTTTATCGCTTGTCCACGCAACAGAACAGCACCGTACTTTGTAAGATTTGATTTCAAAAATGCTTTTATGGATAAAATCATTTCCTCTGAGATGAATTTGGTCTCTTCAAAACTTCTATCAAGAATTAATGGGAAATCCTTAGTAGGTTCTGCTAATGATATCGGAAGATTTTCGTCGTGAGACCCGGGTAGGTAAGGCCTTCCAAGAAGCCGGGGTTTGCCGTCAACTGTTTGAAACCTTTGCATAAGTTCATTATCTACCAACGTCGCTTCTGAACGGAAATGTGCCACAACACGGGAGATGTATCCTCTGAACAGATCTATTCTCCGAAAAGCCATCACCATTTCATCTTGAATAGAAGTAAATCAATCAGAACAACTTATAAACACGTAACTTACAGCCAGCAATTCTTACTTTTGGGGTCTTGTTGGGGTCCATTTATATTACCCCTACAAACAAATAAATAAAGCATGTTAAAATCCGTTGTAACCAAACGGTATGAATTTGATCAGAATTAAGAGCGTTGTTTACTATCCAATGTCGAGAATTGGTTTTATTTAGCAAGCCATCATAATTCGTAAACAGAGGGCGAGGTCAAACCTAGTTCATTGTTACGCAGGGAAAGCCGTAAAATTGTGGTTTTTATGTAGCGTTAGATTTCTGGGTTTAAAGCAAAGTCAAAGTGTATTGTTCAAATTAATGTGAATTCGTAAAAATGTTTGAATTCCATTCATTTTCTGTCACCGCAAAAACTGTTTTTCGAAAAAAGTGGTGTACATAAATAAGTAGTTACAATTTTTTTTTGGAATGTAATTTATTTCATGAAATAGTTTTTTTGTATGTGCTGGAGGATGTTGGAAGTCAGCAAAGATTTTGGAAGGATCCAGGAATCTTGAAACCAGCAGTGATTTTTTTTACAGATATTGATTTGATTAATTGACCGAATGGTGTTTTACGCAGTGTTTATTAAGGTATTTATCTTATATGACGGCAATGTATTCCATCAATAATTTACACTAGCACCACCAAGATGTGAAGTGTTTTCGCAATGTTGGCAGTTAAACCTTCCTTCAGTGCCAAGTAAAGACAGCTTTGCTACTCTTCAAACAAACTGCCCTTTATAGTGACAGGGCTTGCAGACATTAGAATCCATCTGTCCTACCATGTTCAAATACTCGCAAGCAAATAGCCGAGATTCCTCAGCGTTACAGGGTTAAACAGATTTGAGGACTGTTCGTTCAAACAGCTGCAAACATATGGATACTGTTAACTCTTTCATCTGCAAAATAATTTGTAAATTTGACAAATGAAAGCGGTCAAAGTATGGAATCCTGGGGTACCCTGTGGGCAATTTTTTAAAACGTGGATTTTTCGCAGCTAAACACAACTTTGTGTTTCGTGTTGGGAAAATGTTAGTAAACTTTAATCTATTCCAATTGACTTTGACTCTGATAGCAAGTCTTGATGAGTGGCCCTTCAAAACACCTGGGAAATGTGGAAAAAAATAAGAAGGTAAACTTCTTGACCTTTGTATAGAAGAACAACATTCCACATACGTGACCCGATATAACCAAATTAGTCGGAAGTCGCAAACCTATAAATGACGCTCCAGGCGATACAAGCTTAAAATGTGCGAAATGTTCAGTTTTTTTTTTTTTTTTACCATATATCCTTTCTTTATAATGTTTTCTTAACAAATAATTACTCAAACTGGTGTTTAAATGCATGTAATCATAAATATGTATGATTTAGTTAGGCAAGTCTAAATACATTCGTGCTAATTTAGTGAAACAATGGCCTGTTTTGGCCTGTTTTCATCGCAAAATTTAAAATCTTCTAGTCTACATATCGACACTGGGTTTCCGATTTTTAAACTTTCGGGACCTTTGGAAAGACAACAGAATGTAGATTACCACTATATAGATAATGACAAATGTTTGATTTTCCCCAAGTGACTCATTCGGCTATAACTGGTCACATACAGTCTGGTACATTGGGCGAAATATTAATAATAGAAATTAAACGATAGTTTTCTCGTCACACCATTGTTTAATTGTCTTCGAATGATACAAAGTAAAGTGTTTGAATCAATTAACATTTAGATTTATATTAATTACAGCTGTAAGTCTTCAAAATGACTCCGGCGCTTTGTAGCAATGTGGTGAGAGATGTAAACATTGACCCTGCCCTATCATGGCGTTATGGTTGGTGATTACATTGAAATTTGAAATTATTACTGTTGTGGTTGTTAGTCGGCTTTAATGTTTCCGTGAAAGCATTAATATTAGAATAAGATAGCATCGTTTTTATTCTTTACTCCACACATTTGAATATACAAGTGACAGGTACGAACAGGCAGTCACGAGACGGGGATTCAGTGTAGTTTAAAAGAAAAGAAAATCATAAACTAAGACAAGTAGCAAACATTTTACGTCAATGGTAAGCAAAACCAAAATGGAAAACCATCAGTCAACCAAATCAACCAATTATGGCACGCTACATCTGGCTAAATACGAATGCATGCACGAAGTTTTATTTCATTACAGAAAACAGATATCAATTGATCATTAATATATAAATAAAATAGTAGAAGCACAGTTCAGTTATTTCGGTTCTTTTTTCTCATAAAATTCGCACATCACTGAAGCTCAAAGACGAAGATTTCTAATAAAAGTAATTTACTTACATAACAGCTCTTTAAAAAAAAATCCTGCTAGTTTTGTAGTTGGCCAACCTACAACGTACAAAGGCCCAGTTCCGATTCAAAGTCGATGAATGCCGTCGGACTGGCTAATATGTGTAAACATTAAACATTGTCATGTTGTGACGCAATGACCTTCACAATTTCCGCCGTATCGAGAGCCTTTGTCTAGTTTAGAGTGAACCAGACCCTACAAAATATAAACAATTCATCTGACAGCTAAAAGGGTGTTCGCTGTCTTTTCGTCAAACGGAGAAAAACGTATGTGAGTGTTTGCATTTGGATTTATCTTTATGACAAACTTTGGGATATTGCATCAAGGACTGACTATGTTTCTTTTTATATTTTATGGACAAAAGTCCCGTTGATTGGAAATTCTTGGTCCTGGCGCTATCTCCATTAAAACCGAAATTGGATATACGGCCAGTTACGTCTCTGTCCAAGGCATTCCGCCATATCAACTTGATGCGAGGCGTAAACGCCTTATCCCTAAAGATTGTCTTCACCAAAGAATAAAGTCCTTCTGAATAGCGAAAAAGCCTTTACTCTCTTAGTGAGTTGATATGACAGATGTCTTTAATTACTTTGTATGTATTTTGTAGATATAATTACTAATTGAAGATTAGAAATACTACCGTATTTCTTTATGACAAGCATTGCATGCTTTCAAATGTCCATCATGCAAGGCAAGCAACGTTGTATTATAGGTGTTGTAGATTATAACTATACGGTATTTCTTTCATAGTTAGTGCTGTATGCTATCAGATGTCTACTGTAGAAGTATGCAACCTTGCATTTATTAACTGCAGATTTTAACCAGTACTGTTTTTTCTTTTATAATAATGAATGTATGCTATCGGATTTATGTAAAGTAGAATGATGTATTGTTGTATAATCTAACAGAAACATGGACTATCTCCAGGGCTCATTGGTAAGCATTCTATCTAACATCTTGTCTTTTATAATTACATTCAGAATATTAGCTATCGTCAGATGTTTATACTGTTGTATATTGTATGCTTTATTGTTTCCATATTGTTTTAACTTTTGTAACAACATCTAACACTCGTCATCCACGTAAATTAAGTGGTTCAGAAAAAAAACATATTAAATTTCCAACAAATCTTCGCTTTTATAAATAGCCAAACGCGATTTAAGGAGACAAGAAATAATCCTTGCTTAATTATATTTAAAATCCCACTGGGATGCGGAAAATGGAAGTCCCAGCATTAAACAGTTGACTAACAATGACTGTTAAACACGCGTTCTCTGGTAAAGCAGAGACCGACCCTGTCACATGACAGGGCGCTGTACTGACGCTGTGGATTGCTGACCAAGTTATGTATAGGGCTTGGTACAAAATCCATTGTGTATATGTACACAGACACTGCACATGTGAACAACATGTTTTGTCAGCTCTTGACAATTGATGCTGAACCAGCCCATAGTGATTTATAAATATTATTACCTGTGCTATTTTGTTTTATGTTTTAAATAGATCAGCCACCTTAACTAAATAAAACAATAGGTTGCTGCAGAATGATATGAAGGTCATTGACATTAGTCCCATAACGCGTATTCACAGCAAAGACCCATCAAATATATTCCTGGGTACGTCACACTACATGAAACGCTGCATTGGAGCCGCCTCTGGGTTATTGGTCTACAGAGGTTAAAAGTAACAGTTCTTCGGAAATTATGCTATTATTTGGGTTCAAAATCAGTTTTCAATAAAAAAATCCCAGGAATTGATGCTTTTTAACAAGTGAAACTCGTTTCCATTTAACACAATGTTTATAATGGTAGACTTTTTTGAAGGATGAGAAATCATAATGAAAATTGCTTTACCGATATTGGGAGACAAGCGATACTTTACGACTATACTTTCGGAAATTCAGCACTGGTTAAAGTTTGTAGTTGCTGGTCAGGTAATGAAGTGTAGATGCTGGTATCATCATCCAATAAAGCGAAAAGAAAAAATTTCGCAAGACTTAGTAATGATATTAACTCTGAAGAGAAGAGGACCGAGATTAGACCATCTAAAGGGTGTCATTCTATAATTGAAAGTGAAGAAACATGGGTGCCAGTTTTAACAGAGGTGCGTTAAATTTAATCGATGACGCCGCATTCTTTGGAAGGTCTATCTCTAATCAGCTATTAGCGAATCAATCTGGCGTAGGTATCTTATTGTCTTTTGCGATTTATGCCATATTAACACTTGTAATTTGTTCAGACTACAAGCAGTCTTAACCATCAAATCAACAAATAAGACATGATATTTGTTTCGCGAAAACCGTAATGAAAACTCGAAAAGGTCACACCATTATATCCAGTCACTGGAAATATCCCTTTTCTATACTTCAGGAGGAAAAGCGACCTTTAGTCTGTCTTTTGTGTGGTAATATAGACAATAAGGCAATTTCACCGTTCTAGAGAAAGAAAATCGACTAGAGAACCTTTTTTTGTGATGGTTGGGTAACGATTGATTCTGCTCATTTTTATACATCTTTTTAATTTAAGTGTGGCTTGTGAAGATAGAAAGCGTATGTTAATCCCAAAATTCCATTTTTTTATTTTTTATTTTTTATTTTTTTACAAAATCTGACTTTCTATGTTTTGTCCAATACGGATCATTTGTGTTGTGTCATTCTTTTTAACATAACTGAATGCTTTTTTGATTCTAAAGGGGCTATATTTTTACATCATGATCATTGCAGCAAAAATTCACAATTCACAGAATTTGACAACGAAACTGTACTGAATAACGCATACAAAGATTCCAAAACAAACATGACTGTACCATAGGAAAATTGCTTATTTGTCTTAAGAATGATACCCTTACGTGAAAACAGCTAGTAGTATGAAATTATCGATGTGATTTCAGAGGTATCATTTGATATAGGTACAATCACACGCCTACAAACTCATCCCATTTTCTAAATGGTAGACCTACAACAACCCGCTTTATCACTGAACGCATATGGTTTATTACCTTGGGGTCAAAGACATTTCCTTCGCCCTATATTTAAGGTCATTTGGTCATCTGGTACATTTTCAAATTGTGACCAAGCAGGATTGGCTCTAAAGTAGGTGGAGGTAATGTGAGTAAATGGTTGAACCAAAGCTCTTAATCTAGATAACAAAATACATTCAAGTTTTATCGAAATGGGAAAACAAATTTTGCTTATATATCTTACTTTTTTGGTCAAATAATACATTGTAAACATACAAAACACAAAACATAAAAAATGAAAACGACCCTGCCCTTCTATTACAAAAAAAATACAAATACAATTAAAAATAAAGTTGAACAAATTGGAGATTTTGTTAGAAACTCGTCCCATTTTAATGCTTCAGCTTTGCTTTCTCGTTAAAGCGCCATCATCGTAGGCGTTAAAACACATATAACTTGTCCTTATATATTCCCAGTTCTGAAACACAAAGAGAAAGTGTCGTCGCCAGTTAACTAGGGCCAGAAACCCTCCAAAATGATGTTTTGGAATTGGTGCACGTAAGAGGAGACGTTAGACACACTCTACCTTGTGGTTAAAACGCAACTATTTGATGTAAGTCTTAAGCTTCATCAGAAAAAGGCCGTAATCGCTAATATCATTATTTTATAGTTCAGATAATAAGATATAAGATAGCTGTAATCTGCCCGGCGACGTCTTGGAAATGGAACAGGTCACTTGGAGATTGTTGAACCAGTTTACACCGGATTTATGGCGTGATAATGTAATCGAGTTTTAATTCCGCTTAAACCATAAAAAAAACTAGCAGAACACTTGCGTTTTCACTTTCAGCAATAAATAGTATTTAATGTCAGTGAGCTTTTGTCCAGTATAGTCTGGATTTTTTCAAACTAAGTTCAATGAATATAAAGATAAACATCCAGAGTGAGTATACGAGTGGTCCGATAAACATTTTCATTGTATATAATTTCTCCCTTACTTTTATTGTTCACAGGATTGAGTTCGTCTGTCGATCCACAGGTATATATTTAAGTGAGTCACAAGATGTGGTTCCGGTAATTGCTGGCGTGGTTTTTACGAGGTTTCCTTTAGGCTTTCCATAGTTTAAGGCAAGGAAAAATGTGAAGTGGATAATTCATCGTCATATATAAGTGAAATACCCTTGAGTCCGACGTTAAACGCCAATCAAACAAATTCACAAACAAACAAACAACCCTAACTCTTGGCAGTAAATATAAACACCTTCTGATCTTGAAGGTAGCTACTGAGTATATCGAATGCCTTATTTGCGAAATTTCTCGGTCACTTGGTCAAGGTCACGCTGTAGGTCTTTGTTAAGAACCAGAATAGATTCACCTCCAGAACCAGACCAAAAACCAAATCTGAAACGACGATATGTTATCAGCCTGCTTTAACAATGCTTTATATGACATAAATATATGAATGAACTATGTGATTGTCTGTTTGTTTGATTGGAGTTTTACGTTGTATTTCATTTTCTTTCATTCACATGACGGTCGTGCCAGCCCAATAGGCCACGAAACGACCCTTGACGTCACTGACAATAACCACAAGCAACACTGGGCAAATACAGAATGTAACAAGGCGTACAGAGACATAATAAAAAGATCGGCTTCACGCTGGCTCTCAGCTTTGAGAGCACCAAGACATCAATAATCTTGATCCCAACCCTAGGTATCAGTACAAACAAATGAAAGCGTCGGATGGGCGATGTTTCTAAAAGCGCTATTTTGCTTGGAATTATTTTTCATTTGCACTGTAGTTAATGGGTCTTTTGCGTAGGCTGATTATCTTTACAGTACTGGAGTAGATAATATAGATTTTAGGACCGGTTTACCATGTTTAGTCATCGCCGTTATGTCAATAAATGAATACCTGACAAAAACTACCACTACAAATAACAAACTATAGCATGTCAAACGACATCTGGGCCAGCAGTACGAGATTATGTAATCCATAAGGCATTTGTGTACAACTCGGTTTGCAAATATATCATTAGGTTTGTACAGTATCCCTGGCTGTACGTTTTAAGGTCCAACGTTTGCAAACCGACTTCGACAGATGCTAGTTTGTTAATTCTATAGCGACACCTTTTCAGGCGCTCCGAAAACGCACAATAGCTTGTTACACCTGATTAAATTGCGACAAATGTTATGCGAAAGTTGTTACACTCAGTGTGTGAGACGTTTTTGCCGAACCACTTGTAGTAATCGGCGCAGTTGAAACAAAAAAGTTATAACAAAAAGAAGAATGGCTTTGTTTGTTTGATTGGTGTTTAATATCGTACTCAATGGTATTTCACTTATATGACGACAAGTTCTCCATATCCTTGCCTTATTATGGTGGAAAACTGGGAGGAAACTTCGTAACAATCACCCCCGCGATTGCTGGAGCCACAAAATGTTACTCGCTCAAATACCTAATGGTCGACAGGCGGACTCTATCCAGTGAACGGTACATCAAATCAGGTTCAGTTTAGTAAGCGCACACGCTACCACTAAGCCACAATCGAAGACCAGGAAAGAATGGAAGCAGCGACCTTCGGCTGACAGGCCAAGCAATTTTCCGAATGTACATATTCTCAATGTAGAGAAGGACATTTTGGTTGTCTCCACTGGGATTTGAAGTCTGGTATCTGGCTGGCAACACCCACTGCAAAATGAGCACGAATTTTTCACTTATATATCCATGTACGTCCTTCTGTGACCTTGGTGAACGAATGGGAGGGATCTTCCTCTTGTGCTGGTATTGTCAGAGCTAACGCGCAACACCAAGCCGATCTCTGTTATGCATTTGTAAGGTTTCTTGAGTTTGTTGTTTCTCATCGTCGCTTGTTGTCAGTGATGCGTAGGGTGGTTTCGTTAAACCTTGAGACGTCAATTGAGTGAAATAAATACGCCATTTACGCCAATAAAAAAATCAAACAAATCCATTAATTGGTTGGTAAGAGATAGTTGGTCACAATAAGAACTGTTTTATATAATGAGTTAATATTTCAGCTTGGTTTCGACTACACATTCCCAAGTTTGACCTCTGTAAAATTGAATATTTCTTATTAACGCATTATGTAACTGTTTCTTATAATCCATCGCTGCTTATCGCAGAGTTGGTACCAGAATAAAATACGAATAAAGTTGTCCAGTTGCTGACCAGATATGACAGTTCTATGGGGTACGCTGTAAAATTTCTGCTGCAAACTCGCTGTATGTTTCTTTGTTCAAGGCATCGAAATCAGCAGATGTATTTGGCGCCAGTCAACGCAATACGACAGCGCCATATGTTAATACATTTGATCCAGAAATATATTGATAGATCAGACCATTTCATCCGAGATGCTTTTGTCTATATTAAGCGGAAGAAATTTTGTAAGATTCAACAATGATTTTGGAAGGATTTTCCGCGTGAGTCCCTGGTGGTGTGCCATCAATTGTATGAAACTATCGATTTGTTTGTTTGTTTGATTGGTGTTTAACGTCGTACTCAAAGGTATTTCACTTATATGACGACGGACAAAAATACA
>JAVFBW010027317.1:0-18485 GCA_034783835.1 Mopalia ciliata
AAAAAGTTAGACAGACATTACATGGATCAAAACCAAAACCTGCAAAACTAGACCATGAAAGGAAGCTATTAACAAAAAATGAAAGTGATTGGAGCAGTGGTTCCTGAGATATAGCGATAACAAGAAATAGCAATATGCATAGAACTGCAGACAAATGGATAACAAAAGAATGAATAAATGGATCAAAACCAAAATGAGACAAGCACAGCTCCACCTTATGTTTGTTTGTTTGATTGGGGTTTAACGTCGTACTCAAGGGTACTTCACTTATATGACGACGGATTGTCCACTTCACAGCCTTATTACGGTGGAAAACCATGAGGAAACCTCGCAGTCCCACTGTCATCAAACAAATACAGGACAATCAAAGGGTGTAATATAAAGACACCACAAACAGATCCACTTCATGTTACCCCTTACCTTAGAAATCAGTTTTTCTTGAAAAAAAGTATTAAAGTATTGTCGGATTTATAATGGAACATTAAATTAAAACACTTACCTGCTAATCTCTGAGGACATTTTGTCTTCTTGAAACTTCTTCACCTCTTTTTCGTTATTTTCTTTGGTTTTTGTGCTGTTTTTCGATCTTTCCTAAACAACAACAATAAACGCAATTCCTAAACAAATTTTACAAATTTTTTTTACTCTATGATCAATGTTTCGTGGATTGATGGATTGGTTGGTTGATTGATTGATTGATTGATTGATTATTTGTGATGGCTTGGTTTAGTGATTGACTGGGTGGTAGGTTGGTTGGTTGGTGTCTTACGGAGTCTACCCATGGTTATGAAGTTAATTTAGGAGGACTGATTTATAGTTTCCCAAATTGTTTGTCGTTTTCTTAATTTGCATTTTTCCAAATTTTGTCATTCAATTATATCTAAACATTTTTTTCAAAAGCAATTTTGCTTTATTTAACACAAAGGCACATGTATTGGAATTTGGAAAAATCAGCAAACCAGGGGAAAATGCAAATTTTAGGTTATCTCGCAATATTTTAGAGGACCAATTTTAAGATTCTGCTGGAATAGCACATACAAGATTTGGAGGGTCCTACCCCCTTTGTACAGGTTTAGACAGATAATGTACCAGGCATATGATTTGATGTGCTGAAACATTTCACAAATTGGTCGTTTGTGACACAAAACTTGAGTCACAGAACGCCTCCCTATTGTCACTTATCTTCGAGATGACCAGGGCAACAGGCAGCTTCCTCCCTAGATGCAGAGTTATGTGTCTCAAAAAGTCTATCATATGATCATTGTGTGTTTGTTTGATTGGTGTTTAATGTTTGTTTAGTGTTTAACGGATTGCACTCGCTACCACTAAGCCATGCCTGCGGGCCCTATCATACAATGAAACTTGATTTAGATACAGAGAAAGAGTGCACATAACTGTGTGATTTCAAGCAACCAGACCCAGATAAATGATGTTCATATGTTCATTATGTTGGTGAAATACCACAAATTCCTTCACCAATATAAGTGATTAAATAACACTTTTTGTTCTGCCATTTGAATTTTTCAGGTTAAATCCTTTGTTTCTATTATGACATTAGATGTCAATTGGTTCTGAACTCACTGGATTTGAAATTGTTATCAAAAATTAAATAAAACAGCTTTGATTTACAAATTTATTGTTCTTGTTTGAGTGGCATTTATTGTTGATATAAATAATAAAAAGAATATTACACAGTGCAGTTTGAATACCATAATATTTCTCTTCCTGTCTTGTGACTTTTCTCTTTTACCACTCACTAAAGCAATATTTATGGTCAGGGCAGTATCCAGAGCCATTTTAGTTACATAAAACATATGGGCGCCCAAACTTATTCAAGCCCAAATTAATGTCAATATATTGCTATTTTCCTGTTAAAATCAAGCTAAAAGCGGATTCAGAACCCTGATTATTGTCTGAAGAATTTGGGATAGGAACCTGGGAAATTTTTATAGAAACTGCCCTGATGGTATTCAAAACTCTCAGCATATATTAACTCTATACATTATAGGCCATTGATACAGCAGCATGGACTTACCTCAGCTAATTGTTGTTCAAGCTTCATGTTCTGTGTGACCAATAACTGGATTTTACTCTGCTCTGATTCTTGGATATTTTTCATGTTACCTTCTGCGGCGGCGGACATCTGGTGACCAAAAATTAACACAAATAAAAACATTATAAACTCTGTATTTAAATTAAATAATCAATAGATTTAAAACTTCACGTAACACAATCCTATGGATTTTAACTTCTATGTTTATTTTAATATTGATTTATGTTTCAGTTCAGAAACTAGCACCTTTCTCACGCGTGAGAAAACAAATAGTTACGTAACTATTTCAGCTTCTAATTGCAAGTAAAACAAATTTTAAATTATCTTTCTCAATCTGAAAATAACTTTGGTTTTGTTTAATAAGGCTACATGTCTAGCCTATCACTGTGTTCTGCATCTAACTTTTCAAACAATTCCTCTGAGACCCATTTGTAATATTAGGTCCTTAGGGTACATGCAAAATCATGTTATCTTTTTTTTTGCTGAGGATATCCTCTTACATGTTATGGCCTTCAGTCGCAGTTTATCACACAAAAATATGTAAAAAAATATGTAAAAAAAAAAATAATAAAAATCATAACATTGTACAAATTAACAGTCAATCGAAGATTTTTTTCTTGTCCAAGATATTCTCTTTCTTGTCCAAGATTTTTTTTTTCTTGTCCGACATTTATTTTTCGACCCAAGAAAAGAATCTTGTACAAGAAAATAAAATCTTGGGCAAGAAAAAACAAAAATCTTCAACAGGAAAATAAATCTTCAAGAGTAAAAAGTTATTTTTATATAAAAACTAATTGTTGTCCGTGATATAATTAATAAATGTTTAAAACCAGCATTGTTTTATTGTTGGTTTAAACACAAAAAATATAGTTAGGACTTAAATTTATAAATCTTAAATTTTGTTCCCTTTGGCCATCAAAAATGGGGTCATTCTCAACTTTAGAATCTTCCATACCTCATCAGTTATTTGTTTCATTTTGTTCTCCATTGATTTCTCCATTTCTAACCTCTGCTTCTCAAGCTAAAGTAAAAATATAAAAAAAAAATAATTATTCATTAAATTTTTAAAATGTTAATGGACATAAAATTATCCATTTTTGTATGTTTTAAATGCAAAGAGAGCAATCCCCATGGTCATATGAAAAAAAAAACAAGTGTAAAATGGAATAAAAACAGTTGTTATCTTAAAATTGTTAACCTGAAATTACAAAGTTACGGAAAACAGCTATCATGAACAAATTTAAAATGAAAAAATACTGCTAGAATAAAAAAAAATGATGTTATTTAAATAATAAAACATAAAAATAAAAAAAGGCAATACATACATGTACTTTTAAGCACTTAGTCAAGCCATTTCATTAATTTCTCTTTTTCTTAGAATTGTTGAAGCATAAACTTTTAAAACAGCTAATTTGACATGTATATTAAGTGAGTTAATGGAAATTTAAAAAAAAAAATACAAAAGAAGGAATATTGATAGAACTATAAGCATATAGAACATGCCATTAAATTGTATAAATAAATGACAACAACGACAAAGCATACACAAAATTGGAAGGAACGCAAACAAGAACCTCATATCTGAGGGAGACAAAAAATGAAAACACTGATTAAATTGATTGATTGGTGTTTTATGCCGTGCTTTATAAAGGTACTTCACTTATATGACGGCAGTGTATTTCATCAATAATTGACACTAGCATAACCAAGATGTGAAGTGTTTCCATAGTGCTGGAAGAATTAATTTTCCTCCAATGCTAAGTGAAGACAGTAATGCTACTCTTCAAACAAACTGCCCAAAAGTCAGAGGGCACCAAATTTTCTAGTTTTGGGCATACTTTACTTGTGTTGATTGTTTGTTTATGATCCTGTGAGTCACTCAAATACCGGACGGTCGACAGACGCACTCAAACCGGTGAGCAATACATCAGAGTAGAACTAAAAAGCTGTCATGCTTACCACTAAGACCTGGTCGTGGACGTTCTTTGTGTTTGTTTGATTGGGTTTAACACCCTACCTGAGGCTAACTTGTTTTAGAGGCATATTATGCTTGAAAACGATGTTAGTAACTTTTCCTGTAACTATATCGAAACGTCGCTCTGATATTAAACAGAAGTTGTCATCCATACAAGTCTTATGTTGAATCCTACTTAAGGTTATTTCACTCACACTCTATTTCACTGTCACAGCACTGGTAACAAATCAAGACAAGACTGGACATACATTGTATACAGTAGAATCACAGAATACAAAACAAAAACATCACAAACAGATCAGCTTCATGTTGCCCCTTCGTTCTGAAAACACCAGGGCAACGAGAAACTTCATCCCATACCTCCCGACTTTACTTGGGTATCATTACATCTTTATATGTAGTTGATTGTTTGAATGACAGATTTTTTAAAAGCCTTGCTTGATGGCATGCTGCTAACACATTAGGGACCCATTTCACAAAATGTGGTAAAAACAAATATATTGTGCGATAAAATTTTGTCATGTAAAATTATAGGGGAAAAAATATCAGACGAGATTTTATTGTTGTATAACATTTTGTAAAAGAGGCTCCAGAAGTGTATTATCTAAGCAGAAGTGTACTTTCGAAAGAGAAGTGTACTCTCTAAACAGAAGTGTACTCTCCAAACAAAAGTGTACTCTTACAAACACAACACAACTGGGATTCTTTTTTGGAAAATATAATGTTCCTCTTGTGGAAAGGACAGACAGCAGCCATGGCATAAAATATACCGCCCTTTGAGTAATGCCTATATAAATATTCACAATAAATGAAGTATTTGGTTGTTAGTTTGATTGGGATTCAATGTTATACTTAACAGTACTTCACTTCTACATGTAGGACGGTCAGCCATTTCAAACTATTCACTGATTAAATATGGTGGAAAAGTAAAAGGACACCTTGTAAAAGCCCACAGAGACATTAAGTGACTTGTTCATGCATTTGATGGTTGATAGACAAGACCTCATGGACGTCATTGTTTGTTTATTCTGGGTTTAATGTCATACTCAATGGTATTTCACTTATATGACGACGGGTTGTCCATTTCCCACTGTTCTTCGCCTAATTGAGAAAACCTCATTAAAATACACTCCCGAGATTGCCAGAGCCATCTTGTGACTCCCTCAGATACCTGAGGGTCAACAGTCGGACTCGATCCTGTGGACAGTCCATCAAAGTAGACTTCAGAAAGTGGACTCGTTAACTAATAAGCCAGGGCTGCGGGTTCATGGACTCGAAGAAGGATCAATGAGCAAACTAAGCCACTGGCTATACATAAAGTGCAAAAAGTTGGTTGTGAGGCCATGCAAATCTGAGACATGTGTCAAAATAAAACCCACAGCTTAACATTGTTCTTTGACTGACTATAAAGGTTGATCACTCAAGCAAACAAACCCTTGAAGCTAATCCTCCACTTGACCTGGTTTAAGATTTAATTCAAATTATATAAAATAAACAAGACATGCGTGTTCTTATTCAGCATATTTTTAAAAACTGTTTTTTTGATATTTTGTGATGAACAGGTAAATTTTCATACCATTGTATGTATTTTCATACCATTGTGTGTATTTTGATACCATTGTATGTATTTTCATACCATTGTGTGTATTTTCGTACATGTTGTGTACCTTTGTACCTTTGTGTGCATATGGGAGGAAACCTTGTATAAAACACCCCCGCCACAACATGTGACTCGCTCATATACCTAATGGCCGAAAGACGGACTCGAACCAGTGAACGGTAAATCGAAGCATGTTCAGTTGTGGAAGCGCACTCGTTACCACTGAGCCACGCCGCAGGCCTTTTAATCTAGTGAAGCCACATTATTTTATGTGTACTACATAGGTGTACTACATGTTTTAATCCAGTGAAGCCACATTATGTTATGTGTACTACATAGGCGTACTAACATGTTTTAATCTAGTGAAGCCACATTATTTTATGTGTACTACATAGGTGTACTACATGTTTTGATCTAGTGAAGCCACATTATTTTATGTGTACTACATAGGTGTACTACATGTTTTAATCTATTGAAGCCAGCTACATACTATATTCTCATTGTGCCATTAGTAGAAATGACTTATGGGGATTTCCCAAATTTGATTGGTTGTATTTTTCCCCACTTTTTTCTCAACAATCAAAATGTTGTGAAAATAAGGGGAATTCCCCAAACTCATAACTTTTTAGTCAGTGACAAGTATTGTCAATAACTGTGAAATATGAACATCTATACTGAATTAAAAACTATAAAAAAGGACAGGCTCACATAAATTTCTCTAACATTAAAAAAATTACTTTCTACATGAACATGTACTACAGAGAGAGAAAATACAAAAAAATATTTTCAAATAATGTCTTGAATATTGAATATTCCAGAATACATGTATATTCATTGGTATCGTCTAGATTGTTTATTTGATGTTTGTTTGGAGTTTAACGTTGTACTTAAGGGTAATTCACTCATATGACAAGAGTGCCAGCCGAATGGGTGAAGAAAACAACCATGGACACCACTGGCAACAAACATAAACAAGACAGGACAAATACAGGCCACAATACAAAATGACATCATCACAAACACAACAGCTCTTTAGATTTTAGAGCAACAGGGCAACAGTATGCTTGTTTGATTGATTGGGGTTTAACACTGTACTCAAGGTTATTTCACTCACATGATGATGTGCCAGCCCAATGGGTAAAAAAAACCCATCCCTGACACTATTGGCAACAAACAAAATCACCACAGGACAAACACAGGGCACTCACAGGACAAACACAGGGCACTCACAGGACAAACACAAGGCACTCACAGAACAAACACAGGGCACTCACAGGACAATACAAAGACATCACAAATAGATTGAATTAATGTTGCCCCTTAGCCCTTAGAGCACCAGGGCGACACAAAACTCCCTCCCAACCCTCCACCATTTTAAAATGGTATCTTTAATCTAATAATACTCCAATTATATTGTCATCAGTACAGTCTACTAGATACCATACCAGACCTGTCTACCCTAAAATAAATTTGTGTGTAAAAAATGTATTGTTTAGGAGTATTTTCTTACCATTTCATTATTTTGTGTACAGCACCACACAGAATACTTATTTCAATGTGTATTTTGATGGCCGTTTGGTGTATTTTACATATATGTTTACAAAATACTGCAGGGTACGCAGGTCTGCCATACGTAAGCCTACATGTACATGTAAAACACTCTGTTTATATTTACTTGTAACATATAAAATAACTAAGCATCAAATAAACATATATAAGAAGCAGCCACGAAGTTATATATGTGTACAGGTTTCATGCATATATAGTGATAATAAAATAAAACATCTGTGAAGAAAGAAAGCATAGGAAAGACATAACAATGCTTTTTTATGACATTTGAATTTTAAATTTGACACTAGTGCAAAACCTGAATACATTCATACTGACCCCATAATGAATTCCACACTTATGGTTTAACTCTGTACTTATAATTATTTCACTCATATGTGGGCTTACAATTACAAAGCGGATGTTCATCACTATGGATTTACAAAAGGAATGCTTTACATGTTAATCTATGTTATTGCTTATGGTAGTTTTTTTGTGTCTTCTAGAAAGTGAAGATTAACTGTATTTTTGTTATTTTGGGATAACACTTCTGTAGAAGGGTGGCTGAGTGGTCTAGGTGGCCGGCATTTAAATGTGCTGAATCAGTGTCAAACTCTGAGGGTTGTGTTCCCATTCCGGGACCGGTTTCAACCTGCAAAATTTTCTGAACTAGAATTTGTTCAAACTAACAAAGTGTTATCTGAAAATAACGAAAATACTGTATGTTATTGCCATACTGTAGAGCAAAAATCTTTTACACAAAACACACGTGAAATAGAAGTTTCCCGAATTCATCAAACCCATAATGAACATTCTAACCTAGACATCTTAGAGTGTACATGTACAAATAGACCTCCTATTAAAGGGCCTCTTAAAATAAGAGATACTTCTTAAAGTCATTCTGAAGACAAAAGGGGTTTATTTGATTTGGGTTTTACGCCGTACTCAGGGTTATTTCACCCACATGATGGTATGCCAGCTAAATGGGTAAAGGAAACCAGCTTTGATGCTACTGGCAACAAACAAAGACAAGACATTCAAAAGACACCACAATATGTAATACAAAGACGTCACATTCAAACAGATCGAATCCATGTTGCTCCCATATACATGTAGCTCTAAGAGCACCAGGGCAACAGGAAACTCTCCGCGAGTCTGGAAAGGGGATTACACAAATTTTGTCACAGATTTTATGCAAATGATCATTTTTATCAAGTGACATATTTATTGACATGTGATCCCCCCCCCTTCCTCAAAATGAAACCAAGTGACACTAGATGATGCACTACGTCACTACGACTACGTGCACATTTTCTAGCAAATTTAGGGTTTTGTATATAATCTACTCAGGTTTCACAGTACATAGATTTTAACACATACAGAAAGCAGTTTGATTTTTCTATGCAAGTTCTAAAAAAAAGCTTCATGCACTGAAAGGACAACAATCCTTTTCTGATTAAAATATACCATTGATCATCTACATGTAAATCAAGCAGAATGTCTACTTTTCATCGCGTCGACTTACACCAATATTACCATGGAAACCGGAATCAGCAGACACAAGATGTGATCGATGTTCCCGTTCAGATGTTCCCTTGGGGAAAGATGCTGAAGACTGAGTTTCTAACTTCCTGTTATTGCTTAAGCCATTGTTTTCCACTATAAGCAAATTCTGTATGTTGTTTTCTGAGGGTGGCCCATGTTGAGTGGATGGCATCCCCTTTTCACCAAATATTTGCCCCTGATGACTGGGATTTGACCCCACAGAAAACTTTCCAGGTGATGTAGAAACAGGTGAATCAACCATGAAATTATTGAAACTGGGTTGAAGTTGTTGCCCTTCTACTGGTGTAAAGTCAATGTTCTTGTTGTTTAAATCCATGGCTGACATATATTCCTGATGTTATAAACATTTAAAAATGAACTGAGTTATTATCAAACTGCCCTGGGTCCGGTTGCTCAAAGCTCGATTAGCCTAAAAGCCAGTTAGATGATGCCGCGTAACAAAGAAATCCCTGTCACGTCATAATAGAAATACATTGTTACGCTATGTCATCTAACGAACCGTTAACTTAACTGAGCGTTGACAACCGGCCCCTGAACAGTAATTGACAAACATGGTACTTTCCACCCAGATCATCATTATCATCAATTCAAAGTACAAGTAAAACTGATTGCCACGTTACGGTTTCTGGTAGTACCTTTGATTAAAATTATTTTACACCTATGGTGGACACACCCCTGGAAAATCATGCGACCATGCTACCTATGGTCACGTGAAACCTTACATTTGGTGACAAATTTTTTTCTTTTTGAATTTAAAAAAATTGTATTATATTTTTTTTATATAACCCAGTCCAATATCAATGTCAAACTGAAAAAGTTGAATTTATCCCATAAAAGTTAAGATTATTTCTTAACGTATTTGTTGTATATATAATCCGGTGAGAAGTTTTTAACCTAAAAAAAAAGTGGTCGAAAGAAATTTTACATTTTTTCCAGGAGTGGATGGACAGCCCCATGAAAATGGGACCATAGTATTAAACTGAAATCAGCAAGAGAGAGTCTCGGATCTCTATTATAGAAACAAGGTGACTTATTTGATGTTTTTATGTTAAATTTAATTGATTGAAATATATCTCAAAGATACCATTTCTGGCTTCTACTATTTTGTATGCAAAATTTGACGCTGCATTTGACAGTGTATGTAGCTGGTTAATTGGTTAAGTTAAAAAGTTAGGATAGAAAACGAGAACAACAAAACAAAGACCATAATTAAACATGTTAGATAGTAACAACAACACAGGATTGTTTCAAAGAAAAACAACATTACCAATTCTTCCGCCTGTATTAGGAGGAAAATTAAAAACAAATGGACATACAAATTCAAAAATCATCTCTGAAAACATTGCAGTCCAGTATTTTATGAACAGTCTATATGAATATTTAAAGCGACATGGAATGTAAAGTGCTTCCTTGTGATTGTGGTAAAAGTTTATTTTTGTAACAGTGGTAAACATTGACTATGTATTATTAAGAGTGGTTACGTTTTTTCTCTGTGGCAGGGTAAAGTGTTTCTCTGTGATGAGGTAAAGTTTTTGTTCCTAATTATGGAGAAAAAAAATTGTGCAAGGTTTTCTCTGTGATGGTGAACTGTATGACATGGGTAAAGTTTTTCTCTGTGACAGGGTTATGTATTTTTTTCCACGTTGGGGAAGTTTTTCAAAAAGACTGAGGTAAAGTTCTACTTTGTGATAATGGTAAAGTTTTTTCTTTGTCACAGTGGTAAAGTGATACATATCTTTAAAATGATTAAATAAATCAGTCTGAAAACAGAAAAAAATTAAATCTGTTAACATCAAAATAGATTATTTTTTCTAATGTATGACATTTGTAGCAAACCAGTACATTAGACTTCTATGAAATCTGTGTTAAAGTGTAAAAATTTTCTTTACAAAACTCTCAAATTTTTTTTAGTTGAGGATAGAGTTGTCCTGTTGGCAGTTGTAAATTTTTTCTTTCTCACATTGGGGAAAAAAATTTCTTTCTGGAGATATGAAAGATTTTCTCTCTGATGGTGGTAAAGTTTTCATTGTGATAGTAGTAATTGTTTCGCTTTCATTGTGATGGAGTAAAGTTTTTTCTTTAACAGTGGTTTGTTTTTCTTGTGATGGTTGGGATTTTTTTCTTTGCGATAATAGTTAAGTTTTTCTTTGTAATGTGTGAAATTTTCTTGCTAGCAGTGCTTAATCGTTCTCTATAGAAGTGGCCATTTTTTCTACATGGTGGTGGTAAAGCCTAGTTACAGTTTTTAAGTTTTTGTCTACGATTGGTGTGAAGTTTTTCTTGCCAACAGTGGTAACATTTTCAAATGTGAAAGTGGCTATTGTTTTCTTTGTAACAGTGGTAAAATGTTTCATTTGTTACAGCGATGATGAGACAGCTATCATTTTTTTCTTTTTGTTAGAGGCCAAGTTTTTCTTGGTGACAATGGTCATTTCCTTCTTTGTGACAGTTGTAAAATTTTTGTTGTGAAGGGGTAAATAAATTTTCTTTGTGACAGTGGTAATTTTGTCTATGTGATGGTATACAATTTTTTTCTATGAGACAGTGGTCAAGTTTTAAATTGTGATGGGGTTAATGATTTTCTTTGTGACAGTGATTAAGTTTTTCTTTATGAAAATGGAACAAATTTCCTTTGCAACAATGGCACACATTTTCTTCGTGTGGAGAAAAATGTTTTCTTTGCAATGGTGCAGTGCTAAAGATTTTCATTGTTACAGTGGTAAAGATTTTATATTTGTAGTTGTGGCAAACATTTTTTTTGGAGAGGGCAGTTTAGTTCTCTCCTGTGAGGGTTAATTACCAAAGGTTATCTTTTGAACAAATCAGCACTAGGGATAAAGACACTTTTTACAAACGCCTTTTTAGTTTAGATAAAAAAACAAATTTACAGAGGTTTTAACTGGAACTGAATGATGTCATTGACATAAAAAAAAGTTCTTATGGTATGTCCAGAGCAGTTATACCAACAATAGTTTTTAATGTGAACAATGAATTTACACTGTCAAATACTATTAAAAATCTTTGATAATTTTGAATGGAATATACCATTACAGACTTGAATATCAGAAATCTTTACATTAAAAATTCCCAATCAGCACAAAGTATATTTTGTCACTGTTTCCTTCGCATTTTTAAAATGATGATAATATCTTAAAGGCTTTTTATACTTCATTGCTAATGAACCATATTTTGCCAAAATCTTATATCTCCTAGATGAAAAGAATCAATCCATATTAATTTGTATCACGATAAGCTTTTGATTTTCAAAAATCATTTGAACACCTTCTACACATATCATAATTGGCGTCAAATGTTGTGAATCAAATACGAACGATTTGCATTTTGAAGGCATTGTGACGAGTAGCCAGAATAGAGACATACAATAAGCAATATAGCTTATATACAGTATCTCATTGTAAATAAAACTCCTGATAAACATAAAAGTTTGAAAGATTTTCAACCATACCTGTCTTCTCGAAGCAGTTTTATCTTGGTCATGAGAATTCTTCATCTCGTCATTTTCATGTCTTAACTGGAAGTATAAAGAAAATGTTATAGACTCAGGTGTAATAAAAGTAAATGGTCTACAGGATGTCAGTAGAAACTTCACTGAAAACTTCTTTATTTAAATTATTATACAGTTCATCACCTAAAATTTTGTGAATGTAAAATTGTTACCTGTATTGTAAGCTATTGCTTTTTCATATATATTGTCTAAACAGGAAGAAACCGACACTTAATACTTAATAGGTGAACTTGATTGCTAGTTATTGTGTTCACAAGGTCGACAGCCACAAACAACACAAAAATATGCAATGGTGGCCATACTGTTTTGTCTTATTTTGTGAAATGTTATTCCATATGTGCTCAAGGGTATTTGCCTTATATGATGACGGATTCTCCACTTCACACTGCTCCTTGCCTTGTACGACGGAAAACCAAGAGGAAACCTCATAAAAACTACTGGGCACCCCTGCGATTGCCAGACCCATATATTGTGACTCACTCATGTACCTGAGGGTCGACAGATGGACTCTATCCTGTGAACGGTACACCAAAGTATGATCAGAAAGAGCACTCGATAACCACTAAGCCACAGGCCATTATCTACTTTGAGACAGTCAAGACACATGAAAGTAAAATCTGCTGTTCAATCACATTGACAAGATGGCACGGCAGGATCCATTGCAAGCTTTCTTGCAGGACTGCAGAATGCGTGAATTTACCCAGAAAACACCCGTCTGAAAACCCACGACCTTTCACCGGTTGCTGGCATACCAACCCACATACTTTGTTTATTTGATTGGTGTCTTATGTCGTACTCAAGGGTATTTCACTTATATGACGATGGATTGTCCACTTCACCTGTTCACAGCCTTATTACAGTGGAAAACTGAGAGGAAACCACCCCGCGATTGGCGGAGCCATAACTTGTGACACGCTCATATACCTGATGGGCGGACTCGAACCGGTGAATAGTAAATCGAAGCAGGTTCAGTTTAGGAAGCACACTCGCTACCACTAAGCCACGGCCACGGGCCCAACCCACATACAGTCCGTGCCAATTCAACCTGTGACCCCAGAGTTGAAGGGGATATATGGACCAGCAAGATACATTCACTAGAGCAAACACTCTAGACCATTCCACTTCAGAGGAAACAATAGATCTAATCATACTCTATTGTAGAAACAAAATATCCTAAATTAAAATAATAATATTGTAACCAATTATTTTATACCAGTTGTATGGTGATTTTTTCTCTTTCCAAGGCATCCTTCAAATTGGCAATATCCATTTCTAAACAGAAGAAAAGAGAGTTACGATTGATAGTAATCATTAGGTCTAAATCTGTGGTGGCAGTTGTCTAATGCTACCAACTATTCCTCTTCAGAGGGATTAATGAATTCATATTGTTTGCTCTCAGAATGATTTTGATTTACTCAAGGGTTTTTCATATATAAAGATGTTGGATTGCCTCCTGATCACATCGGGAAATCAATGGGAGACATCCTAATAATCATTCAACTGGGGTTTTTTTCACCATAATCCTCTTTAATATACCTCATAATATCAACAGCAGTCCTTGAACTTGGGTAGTCAATATGAAGGTAATGATTGTTTGTTCAATGGGAATTTAATATTATACTCGAGGGTATTTCACTTATATGATGACAGATTGTCCACTTCACACATGCTGCACCTAGCCTTATTAAGGTAGAAAGCCTAGAGGAAATCTCATAACCCACCGCCCCTCCCCCCCTCCCAAATTGCAGGAGCCACAACATGTGACTCGCTCATATACCTGAGGGTTGACAGGCAAACTTGATCTCGCGAACGAGTAAATAGTTTAGGAAGTGTGCACACTACCACTAAGCCATGGCCGCTACCCATGAAAGTCATGAAGATATTTGAGCAGATACATGTATTGAATGAAAGGTGAGACGGGCTAGCAGACAGGCATATGCTGTTAATGGATGGAGGAAAAAATTACGACCCGACAATTGATAAATTCCTGATAATTGACTAAATGTATGTCTTTTGCCACTCCCACTTACTGAGTTCCGAAGCATGTTCATCCTTAACATCTAGTTGTTCCCGAAGACCTTCTATCTTTGTTTCCAGTGAGTCTATCTCATCTCTCAACTCCTCCATTTCTTCCTCATGACTGTTATCAGGGGTCGGACTTGTCCTATCGTTATTGTCCGACTCTTCCTTAACCTACATATACATTGTTTCATAATCCAGTCTCATTATGGAATAATAGTGCATTCATGTCATACTACAGTAATACAATAATGTTCTAATACCAGCATCCAGTCCTGTCATAAAAATTAATCCAGTCATATCATACTACAATAATACAGCCATGTCCAACTATTATAATCTAGTCCTGTCATGTCCAAATATTATAATCTAGTCCTAATCTAGTCCTGTCCAAATATAATAATACAGTCATGTCCAATTATAATAATCCAGTTATATACAAATATAAATATTCTAGTCCTGTCCAAATATAATAATCCAGTCATGTCCAAATATAATAATCCAGTTATATACAATATAAATATTCTAGTCATGTCCAAATATAATAATTCAGTCATGTCCAAATATAATAATCCAGTTATATACAAATATTATAATCTAGTCATGTCCAAATATAATAATCCAGTCATGTCCAAATATAATACTCCAGTCATGTCCAAATATAATATTCCAGTCATGATCAAATACAATAATCCAATCATATCCAAATATAAATATTCTAGTCATGTCCAAATATAATAATTTAGTCATGACCAAATATAAAAATCTAGTCATGTACAAATATAATAATCCAGTCCTGTCCAAATATAATAATCTAGTCCTGTCATGTCCAAATATTATAATCTAGTCCTGTCATGTCCAAATATTATAATCTAGTCATGTACGAATATAATAATCCAGTCCTGTCCAAATATAATACTCCAGTCATGCCCGAATATAATAATCTAGTCATGTCCACATATAATAATCCAGTCATGTCCAAATATAATACTCCAGTCATGCCCGAATATAATAATCTAGTCATGTCCAAATATAATAATCTAGTCATGTCCAAATATAATACTTCAGTCATGTCCAAATATAAAAATCCAGTCCTGTCACAAACAATAATATAGTCATGTCCAAATATAATAACCCAGTCCTGTCACAAACAATAATATAATCATGTCCAAATATAATGATTCAGTCCTGTCATAAACAATAATCCAGTTATGTCCAAATATAATAATCCAGTCCTGTCATACACAATAATCTAGTCATGTGCAAATATAATAATCCAGTCCTGTCACAAACAATAATATAGTCATGTCCAAATATAATGATTCAGTCCTGTCATAAACAAGTATATAGTCATGTCCAAATACAATAATCCAGTCCTGTCACAAACAATAATCTAGTTATGTCCAAATATAATAATCCAGTCCTGTCATAAACAATAATCTAGCCATGTGCAAATATAATAATCCAGTCCTGTCATAAACAATAATCTAGTTATGTCCAAACATAATAATCCAGCCATGTCACAAATAATAATCTAGTTATGTCCAAATATAATAATCCATCCGTGTCACAAACAATAGTCCAGTCCTGTCACAAACAATAATCTAGTCATGTCCAAATATAATAATCCAGTCCTGTCACAAACAATAATATAGTCATGTCCAAATATAATAATCCAGTCCTGTCACAAACAATAATATAGTCATGTCCAAATATAATAATCCAGCCCTGTCACAAACAATAATCTAGTCCTGTCATTAACAATAATCTAGTCATGTCCAAATATAATAATCCAGTCCTGTCACAAACAATAATCCAGCCGTGTCAAAAACAATAATCTAGTCATGTCCAAATATAATAATCCAGTAGGGTCACAAACAATAACCCAGTCATGTCCAGATATAATAATCCAGCCCTGTCCAATATAATAATCCAGTCATGTTATAAACAACAATCCAGCATGCTCCTAATATAATGAGCATGTACTTTCATAATAGAATAATCCAGTCATATCCTGTTACAATAATCCAGTCATGCATTAAACAATAATCCTAACATGTCGTTTGTCCAAATATAAAATCCAGCTCTGTCATAAACAACAACCCAGCCATGCTCTAATATAATGAGCATATAGTGTCATAATATAATAATACAGTAATGTCGTAATACAATAATCCAGTAATGTTCCAATATAGCAATCTGTAAAGCAAAATACAATAATCCAGTCATGTCCTAATTCAATAATCCATTAGTTTCATAAACAATAATCCAGCCATGTCCTAATTGCAATGATCCAGTAATGTTCCAATATAGCAATCGTCAAGCAAAATATTTTAATCAAGTCATATCCTAATTCAATAATCCAGTCATCCCATAAACAGTAATCATGTCACATCCAATACAATAATCCAGTGATTCATAATACAGTAAACCTGCCACATCAAAATCGAGTCATGAATTACTTATGATAAAGCCACAACTTGTGACTTACTCAAATACATGATGGTCGACAAGCGGACTTGATCCAGTGAACAATACATTGAAGCAGGTTCAGTTTAGGAAGTGCATATGCTTCCACTAAGTCATGGTCGCGAGCAACATGTACTTGAAATGATCTATTAAGAGCAAATAAGCATTTCAAGGTGTAAACAAACTGTGCCATATTTCTGTTAACATCATATCATTGTGTAACTTACTGACAACACTCACCAGTTTCTTAAAGACATTCTACAAATTTACCCTTTGGTGTCTTAGTTTGACAACAAAGACTGCCATGTTGGTCAACTTGTCCACTGCATCCTTGATTCATCATGCTAATGACTTACCTTGTGGGCAGAGCCAGAAGACGGACTCAAACCTCTACTCACCTCAATGATTGGAGGAGGTTTGGTCAGCGCCTCAACCAATTGTGAACGTAACATGGTTATTAATGACTCATTACGCTGGTTAATCTGCTGAAGCTCATTGTAGCTATCCAATAGACTTGCTGCATCTCCGAGTTTGTCTTTCTGCAACTGTTTGATTCGTCTTTCCATATCAGCCTGTGATCAGTTTATAAAATAAATATGTTTCTAAAACCAGTGCTTTCGCCTTATCCTGTTTTTAGGTTGGTGTTGAACACTATACTTAAGGTTATTTCACTCACAAAATGTCCTGCCATCCTAATGAGTGGAGGGACATAATAATCAAGGCATAACATTTTTGTGCAGATAAATTAATCATTTTATTATTCTGACGTTATTTTGGTTTGAACACATCAGTTGTTTTCTAATTTTGGGGTTATTTTGGTTTATGTAAATCAGCTGATTCTAATTTTGAAATGATTTTGGTTTGTATTAATCTGTTGTTTTCTAATTTGAGTCGAGTTTGGTTTGTGCAAATCAATTGTTTTCTAATTATGAAAATATTTTAGTTTGTACAAATCATTTGTTTTCTAATTCAGAAAGGATATTGTATCATGAGATTTTTTATACTGATTTTTAAAAATCGATGATTTTGTTCTCATGTGATTTTGGTTTGTAAACATTTGTTACTGCAATATTATGAGACGACTATGATCTGTAAAAATAAAGTATTGTCATGTAAGGGCCTTATGGGGAGATTTTGGTGCACAATAAACACTTATTTTCAAAATGTGAGGTGATTTTGCTCTGTATAAATCAGTTCATTTTTTAGAAAACTATGAGGGTGTTTTAATTACCATAAATCTGGTTTAGTAATGAATTTAACCTTACCTGGTATATTGAAGAGAGTCTGGTAATATCATTTGATAATTGTTGTCTGAAGGCTCTTCGGATGTGGTCAACCCGCTACAAAAGGAAGAACAGATAGAATTGATAGACATAAATCTGTGATTGCTTATGGTAAGATTG
Organism: Mopalia ciliata; assembly: GCA_034783835.1. NCBI lineage: Eukaryota > Metazoa > Mollusca > Polyplacophora > Chitonida > Mopaliidae > Mopalia > Mopalia ciliata. The sequence continues at coordinate 18,160 of JAVFBW010027317.1, forward strand.
CATCTTAAATACTCTCGAAAAAGGCAAGACATTTGTCAGTATCAATTAATTGGTTACTTCTTTTAATGGCATTTAGATTTGTTAGTTTAATTGGGTTTAAAATCGTACTCAAGGGTATTTCACTTATATGACAACGGATTGTTCATTTCACACTGTTCCTTGCCTAATTACGATGAAAAACCAAGAGGAACTATGTAAAAACATCCCTGCAATTGCCGGAGCCATATCGTGTGACTCACTCTTATACCTGAGGGTCGACAGATGGACTTGAACTGGTGAACGGTAAATCGAAGGAGGTTCAGTTTAGGAAGCGCATTCGTTACCAC
>JAVFBW010027428.1:0-10000 GCA_034783835.1 Mopalia ciliata
AATGTATCTGGAAATATGAAATAGGGAGATGGGGGAGACATATGTTTTTGTCAGAACAAAAACACTCTTCTAGTTTTTTACCTAAAGGGAAAAATATTTAAAGTAACCAAGTCTATATTAAATAGAATAAACCAGGGCTGAAACAAAAAAAAAAAAAAAGAACCGAAATGAAGTGCTGCCATATTCTCTAGAGACTTGAAACGTTGTTGATGTGGTTTCAGATTGATCATGAAAGCACAACGAGCGAACTGATATCCTTTTAGAAGAAACATATTCGATTTTTGCAGAAGAGTACCCTGGTTATATTTCTTGTGTAATAAGCGCTTGAAACGACATTTGCAACTATATAACTGTCTTTGTTCCAACAAAAGAAAATAAATCGTATCATTTGCTTTCATGTATGTGAATATAGAACCTGCTACAGGTTAACAACCGCTAAAATCGCTTTACTGTTTATTGAGGCAAGTTATAAAAATCAATGAGACAAAAAGCGTATTAATGCAAGTAATGAACATGGCGTCATACGTTCAAAGAAAGAGAAAATGTATATTTTGAGAGTATACAAAATTAGTAAATCTTGTGGTCTCTGTTAGAAAGGGTCGAAATTGAATAATTTTGAAAGATCTATGGACACATATAAAATGTGGCTGACGCTTCAGATAATTGAAAGTTGATTTCTGAGTTTAACCAGACACACATCTTTTTATATCTGATAATTTATAGGATGGCAAAAAAGTCTATCAACGGAGAAAGTTTAAATCAGCTCTGACAGACACTTGTTTATCGGGTATAGTTTACATAAACTCTCTGGGACATGTTTTTCAAAGGGTATAGTTTACAAACTCTTCCAGACATGTTTTTCAACGGGTATAGTCTACATAGTTTATATAATGGAGCAATTAGCAACCAAACAATTATCTATTTCACAATTGTAGTCAATAATTGGTTTAAGTACAATGCTGTAATCCTCGACGTAATTGTAGTCAATAATTGGTTTAAGTACAATGCTGTAATCCTCGACGTAAACATTTTGATATTAAAGGTATTAAATAATCAGGTAATACTGAGTCAAAGTAGCTAATTACACTTATATTGCTTAACCAGAGTCTCCATCACGGGGTTTTAAATGACAATAATTACACGTAACATTTACACTCTAATATATTATACTATAATATTGATTTATGAAGTGTTTTGACACAATACCAGATAGCGACTGGAAATGTTTTGTCAGACTATTCTAGATAAACTACCAGGCCCAAGTTTTCCAAAGTTTTCAATGGCTTTTATGTCTGTATACTCTTAGGGATAAGTTTTTCAAGGGATATAGTTAGAAATAAACTCCCACGGGTTTAGTTTACATAAACTTTCTGAGGCCAATTTTTCAACTGGTATAGTTCGAATAAACTCTCAGAGACAAGTCTTTCCTTATCTGGGGTAGTTACATATCTGGATAATTAGGTACTGTTGGAGATATAGCTATTCAGCTGTAATAAAATGGTTGGTGGGTTTTATACTATAGAGAGAGTAAATAAGAATTCGATAATTATAACGCAAAAGCTTATTAAGCCATATGGTAATTTTACAGAACCCTGTATAACATAGTCTAAAATTAGCCGTTGTATACATTTATTTTGAAACATAACAAACATTTCAGATTTATGCTATCTTAATTTGCTGTTGAAGTACACGTTTTTCCTACAAATCACATCACGACTAATCAATCAATCAATCCATCAATCCAGTCAGTCATTCCATCCAGTAAGTCAGTCTATTAAGAGCTGTAACTTACGTTAAAAAAACTTAACTTCATTCAATAAATCAAACAATCTATCATCCAGTCAGTCAGGCAGCCAGCGAATCGCCAAATACGCAACAGGACCGCACCTTTCTCAATAGACACCTTTGTTTTTTTTCTAAATGGATAATGTGGTGGTTTTTTTAATATGTGCTTTATTGGACTTTGATTAATAAGGGCTTTCACTACCGGTGGGAATGTTAGCAGCTACACTGCTCGATAAAGGGCACATTATACAATGATACCTAAAGACAGAATAAAGTGTTACTTTCACTCCAGAATCAATAATGTTCATCCAAATGAACACAATTCTATACAATGGATGGTTTTTAAATCAATTTGAGGCTTCAGCAGCTTGCCATTCTACTCTTTTTATTTTCGTAATTACACCTCTAGATCCTAGCTTACCTGTTGAGATCGATAAATAACTACTTACCTGGGTAATAGTTCGCTGAATTATATCACGGCTTTATCCAAATGATGGCGTGTCGAAATCAATTAGACCTTTACAGCATCAAAGCCACTTGACGTTAATACACTTATAGAGACCAAGGTGTTAAACTCAAGCCAGCGAATATAAGTGAAAAGGTTACGTAAATAACAAGGAGTGACTAGAAAGAAGACAATATAATGGAGCAATTAGCAACCAGTCAATCATCTACTTAACACTAGTAGTCAATAACTGGTTTAAGTGCAATGCTGTAATCCTGGACGTAAACATGTTTTGATTCAAATTAGATGCATAGAATAACCAGATTATACCGAGTCAAAGTAGCTAATGACACTTATATTGATTAGTCGGAGTGTCCATCAAGGGGTTTTAGACGATAATAATTACCCGTTACACCATCATACCGATAACGCCTTTTTTCTGTTAATTGATTTGTTAAATTTGGTGATAAGTTTTTTTTTGACACAATGCCAGATACGACTGGAAATGTTTTTTTTTCACGCTGCTACTTATCCACATCTATATATGTAGAAAAAATAATACTTGAACTTACGATTTGGAAAACGCTGAATACAATGAGTTATGGCTTCAAAAGCAGGAAAACGAATCATTCGTTAAAACGTCATACATCAGGCTGGCGGCAAAAAGGAGCTTTCTGGTGTCCGGATACTAGCAGGGTTGTAGGAAAACACGAACCTGGTTTCTTGTCATGTCTAACTACAATCGAATTTATTTGATATTTTTTTGCCTTTCTTACTAAGAACATAAACGCTATAAAACCAAATAATTCGTATCTTTGGTATAACAATTTTGGAACTAAAGCAGCATGCCGTATATATATTTGGAAGTGTTGCTTTAGCTACAAACAAGTTAAATTATTTTTTTTGTCTGAAAAACTGTGGGTAAGCGTATCGAAAAAGAATATCTTTCTGGAAATATTAAACAAATTAAGGCCGAAACAAATATAAAGGACATCGACACTCCTTTGTATACATATAGATTATATGTACAGTGCGTGATACGTGACGATGTATCAGCTCCAGTTGTCTCGAGTCAAACTGCAGTATCAATCGAGCTCGAAGGGTTATTTTTGTTCCTACACTATAAAACTACATACCTATTTGAAATTGGGTCATTCCAATCAAACTTATGGTTTCCAAGGCAACATAATGACAATTATCGTATTACAGATGAGTGAACACAGTAAAAACCATAGTACTTAACACAGATTTTAAAAATTTTGGAAACGCATTTAGAACGCATTTAGGAACACAAATTTCTCGTTGGATAACTGTACAATTGAACTATTTCTGACCTGAGAAAACGAGAGCTGATACAACGACAGGTAACACGCACTCTACATATAATCTCTTTATCATATACCTTCAATGTTTTGTTAAAGTTCGATTTTTGGGACAAATTTGACAAACTTTCAGCGAGGATCGCTTGACAGAGGCAAAGTAATACTTATATACTATTTAAAATAATCCAATGTTTAATTGTGAAATCATATATTAAAACGGGCTGTTTGATTATCCTTTTTTAAAACCTATGAAACTACATGATTAAATGATGAAAGTATTTTAAAAAACCAGTTGATTTGTTGGAAAATGAAATTTAAAGAAGAACGCAAGTTTGTTTACATTAGAATCATATTACTGAGCAGAGGGAAACCCCAGTGACTGAGCTGTCAGCGCACGTGATTTTTTTTCTATAAAATTACACACCCCAGAAAATATAGTTCAATTCCAAACGCCAACTAGAAAAGAAGCAATCATAGATTGCTTGAATGTATCCCCTCCCTCCCCCCCCCCCTCTCCCCCGAAATTTTTTGGAAAAGTTCCACATTGCACATGTCCATATTGTGAATAATGTTGTCTGGAAGTTTCAAAGTCATATGTTGAATAGTAACTGAACTATGGTCCCGACAAGATATGTTGGACGACAGACACCTAATTTGCATAATTTAGTCCGAAATTTGCATGAATTAGCGGAAAACGTTTTACGTTGCACATGTCCATATCGTGAATAATGCTCTATAAAAGTTTCAAAGTCGTATGTTGAATAGTAACTGAGTTATGCTACGGACAAGATATGTTGGACGACATGACAACAAATTTGCATAATTTAGTCCGAAATTTGCATAAATTAGCGGAAAGCGTTTTACGTTGCACATATCCATATTGTGAATAATGTTATATGAAAGTCATACGTCTTAGTCCTCCGTCTTAGCCCTATGTCCCGCCTATCCCAATCCATGGTTTTGGATAGAAAAATCACAATAATAAAACTCCTTCTTTCTTTTTTGACGTTTAAATAAAGTTTTATTTGAGTTTCAGGCCCGAGTTGACACGTATAAGTTATCTCCCTTTGTAATCATAACATTGAAAACCCTCAAAAAAGAAATATTTGCAAGTAGGCAAAATACTAATGAAGGGTTTCAGGGTATCTAGATAAAGTCAGAGAAAAATCAGAAGTAGTTTTTTTTTAGGCCGGCTATAGCGGCCTATCGATTTTCAACTTTCGCCATGGGTTTAAATAGGCAGGACGTAGGGTTGAGACGGAAGAATTAGCCATATACATTGTGCTAACACGAAATATGTTTGCCCCACAGTGACTTTAATATGAATGAGGCACAGAAAAAATAATTGTGCATTAAATATTTTCGATTGTTGTCATGGAAGCGTTGTCAGGAGAGGTAGTTTTGAATGCAATTACAGATCATCTTGAGTAAAAATATGTCTGTCTTCTAATGTATGCGCTATAAACCTATCCCTTAGGGTGCACAGCACTTCTGACGCCCTGCAAGCTCGTACCTGGTCAGACAGTTCAGAACACAAATGCCAGAAACTTATACTAGAGAGAAATCGTTTCTCGTTAGTTTTCAAATTCGGAGCTACTGAGAAGGCCTACAATTGTGAAATAATGATTTTTTCTTACTTATTCAACACATGTTGAAATGAATTTTACATAGGAAAACTAACTTTGCATTTATGTATATGAAAAGGTTTTTAATACATGTAATACCACTTCCAATTGTTTAGATAAATAAAATAAAAGCAAGAATAATTCATCCTAAGTTGAATAAATTAAGAAGTTATTATAAAACGGCTTGTTATAACGAATGACATACTGCCATTTAATTTATATCTCAAGCCAAACTTGTGTGTTATGCGTCTTTTTCTGCTAGTAAAAATCCTTAGAAATAATGATTCTTTGAAGGTGCGTTTGAAAAGAAGATGTTTCATAATGGAACCATACGTCAACAACGGTTGATATAATAAAATAAAATAAGGAGTAATACAAATGACAGGTGATGCGAGGGTCCTATACAAACTAAAAAAGGTTCCATCAAAGCCATAAGCGAAGAACCTTATAGGGTTCTACTAGAGTTTTATTTTTCCTTTACACAATTCTATGTAATACCAAGTAAGATATATCGGAAGTCATTTCACACATTTGTTTTATACGTTTAGAACAAACCGTTGATCAATTCAAGAATCCTGTTATCTATTTAGAGAAAATTGCAATGCAATTCAATCGGTAAAACGTACAATTCAATCTCCGAAATCCCTAACACAATGACCTATATCTGTCATCTGTTACAGACATTTTTTTTTTCTAAAACTTGTTTTCAATTGTCTTAAGTTCTTTTTATTAAGCTTAAATCCAACATTTTGGGTCGATATTTCTAAGCATTTTACAGAGTAATATTTAAAGTGTTCCTGGAATTAGTAAATTGCAAACTTCTGGCTTTAATATAACTTCAATTAAACTATTATTTGACGACTGAAGAAATGAACTGAGTTTTCCTATTTTATATAATAAAAGGAAAACATCTGACACCTAGTGACAGTTTAACAGCGCTTTAACCCTAATTATTTAATGAAATATCCATTTACTTGACAAATCATGGAATCAAATGAGCAAACAATCAATCAAAGTTGATCTACTTTCCAGGAGAGATGTTATAAATGAAAGCAGCTTAACTGGAAATTTTGAAAAAGCCTTTCAATACGGCGAAGATAAACACTGAAAGTGTTCAGACTCATATGTTACAACAATGCCAAGCAGTTTTCTGTTCCAAATTATGATTTCTTTTAGCAGTTATCCTGTCACAAATAATCTATCTTTCCTCAACTATACTTTATCTTGAAATACTGTATTATTTGTGTCATAAATAATGCCAACCTAGGAATCTATCCGTTAGCGGGATCTTTACGTAGAATTCAATCAAATTAGGATCGGCCATTTTCTGGGACCTTCATATAATTGTCATGACAGCGTTTGTTACATGGTGGGGTTTTCAATATATTTTTTAAAAATTTTTGGAAAACACTTTCTTCGTTTGAACAGATCTAGTTCAGACAATTTTGCGAGTTGAAAACTGTTAGGGAATCGAACACATGACCCTCAGAGTCTGCCAACCGAATCGTCAGCACAAAATGCCGGCGTCCCTCGAAAATTTGTCAGCGGTGACTTTTATTTTTAAAATATTTCTGAGGTAATACTGGTGTGTCCATAATATGCTTATACAATACCTATCTGTACAAAACAATAGATTAATAATAATAATAATTATTTTATTATTACTATTATTAAATATTATTATTTTATGGATTCCATGTCTGGAATTAAGTTATTATTATTAATAATAAGTAATATTGAGAAAAAATAGTATATTAAATGTAGAAATAGGTCGTCATCCTTATAGCATGTAGGCCATAGCGTTCAGGTTGATTTTTTCACCATATTAGTGCAGAAAGTTAATCGAAGAGAAACGTTTGAGTAACCTATAGTAGCTTATAAGCTTTATACATACAAAGGAACTTGGGCCACAATTCAAAGAACTATCATAGTTTCCGTTCATTAGTTGACGACATTTTTACGATTAGGAGTCGAAACTTTGCAATAATTTTTAATGATGTCCGACATTTTTAGATCATAGGAAACCAGCTCTTTCCCAATCTTTATAGTGCAAAAAGGTCCAAATGCTGCACATAAAAAGAGAATAAAGTCGAGTGTATATAGCTTAAAAGCGTTTCTCTTTCACTGTTCAAAATGTAAATATATCTCAGATCAAATAAGTGTTAATATGTTTTACCCATAAAGTGCAAAACAATCATCGCCACGTGTGACAGCAATGTTATATATTTGTCGTGAATCTATACATTCTTACCTCCTGAAATAAAATCTATAGGAGAGTTGTGTTTCAATATGCTCACTAATATGCTAACAGATATATATAAACCAACTACAAACAGTGTCAACCAGGACTGGTCATATGGAGTGTTCCAGACTGCAGATGTTTATGTCGTATCATATGCATACAACACAATGTTATGTTTGGCCGCTAAAATGAGAATAGACAGTGTAAAGAACAGAACATAGCGTCGTTGTCAGGAGGTTGGAGGGTATTTCATGATGCCCGGTGCTCTCAGAGCTAAGGAGAACAGGACGCAGATATGTTTGTGGTTTCTGTATTGTGTCCTGTATTAGTCCCTCCTTTTCTTCATTTGTTACCAAAGGGATCGACCGTAGTTGTCCTCACCCATTTGACTGACACATCGTCATGTAAGTGAAATACTCTTGAGAACAACGTTAAACCCCCCCCAAAAAAACAAAAAACATTGCGTCGTGAGCCTTTGGCCACGCTTATCTGTCTTATTGAATCCACTGCGTTAAATGATGATTCTGTGGCTTTTTTGCGGGACTATAGTTGTTTGACGACGAGGGGTGAACAACAAGTGCAAATAAGTCGTGTTGCATTCACTTACTGTTAACACCGTCAACAAGTCAAATCCAATGGATAACGTTCCAGCTACAAAAACGTGTTTTGAAATAATGACAAAAAAAATGTTTTCTTTTACTGACACTACCTTTGTTTCGCGGAAACGTAACACCTATACACATTTCTGGCACGGACCTGTTTACAGTATTACACAAACGTTTAGCTGCGAGTGTTTGCGTGGCTAATTATGCTGTCACAGTAAACAAGTTAAAAGTGGGAGTTATAGCTGCGAACTAATTTATAAGAACTAACTAAAAGGGAAAAATAGAATCAGCTGCGATAAGAATAGCCCCAATAACAATAAACTATAAAATACAACCAACTTCAAAAACATATTATTGCTATTAAATATTAAATATTTTGAGACAAAATGTAGTAATCTACACATCTTTGTGGGGAAAGGCTTCTTTAGAAAAGATTGAACTATATATATGAAACCATTACGACAAAAACGGTTCTTTGATATAATAAAAAAAGAGGAAATACTCGGAACACTTGCTGTCAATGTTCCATACAGAACCATAAAAGGTTTTACCAGCGTCATGACTGAAGAACCTTAAAGGGTTTCATTAGAGCCATACATTTTTAATAGTGTATAGTAAATTGAATGTTGTACTATATATTACAACACCTAGTCGTGGCTGTCCCCTTTTGCCTGCACTGGTGGATGCTTTCAAGGAAACTGTTAGACTGCTAGACAAATAGGCTATCTGTTTGGTATATGTTTAATGTAGAGAAAGCCTGGTTTTATATTTTGTATAAATATGCATACTTTTAACGTATGGAAAATAAAGTTTAAAGATTTTCGCTAAACACGTTATTGTTGATCCAGCTCAAGGAAGATCTGTTTCTTTTTTTACAGTATAGTGTAGTTTTTGCAAAAATAAAATGTTATGTAAAATCATAATGAAAATCCATTTCTGTCCCTTGTCCGCAATAAGTTGGCCAAACCAATGCGCTGAACATTGTGTTGAACTATTACATTCTCAGCGTAATTTCATGCGCCAAAGAATATAATAATGGGAAAAGTGTAAGCTCTTGGTAAAACCAATCCATCATAAACTTAATGGTTGTACGAGTTTTTATGCATGTAATCTCAACTTTCTTGAAAATTGTTAAATTTGAACCGACATCGAAAATAAATATTGTACTATGTCGTTGTATGGTGATTCTACGTTATCAAACAAACTCAATTGTTTGTTGGGCTTCAATGACGTGCCTACGGTTATTGCTCTGACATGACGGCGTGCTAGCACAACGGGCGAAGGCAACCACAACAAAGACAAACAGAGGCCAGTTGCCTCTTTTGTTGTACAACAAACTACAAATATTAATTACTTGGTAGACAGTATGAATTATGATTAAGAAAATGTGGTATACTTCATAACTTGTAAAAGTGTAATATGTTGCTGAAACCAAAATCCCCTTCGAATTAGAGCCAACAATGATTCGAATTTTTATTCGGTTAACACTCATATCCCCAATAGCTGAACTTGTCTCTCTTCTTGGTCATTCATATCCAGGTCATATTGAAATCATTCCGAATGAAAAAACACTTATTCTCCCTGAAGAGGAAACCAAACAGAAACGTTTCGAACGAGAAGTTTATTGGATTGAAACCATTCAAACGTTGTATCCACTGGGTTTCAATTGGGGACCAGGTATTGGGGGGTCTAAAAAAAGAACTAACTCCGATATTTACATATGTTTATTGTTTGTATTATACTAATTGGTTTATAGTACTATGCTGTTATCTTTGTTTATACTCCCATTCATACCGTGAACTCAGTATAACGCAGTAATTGTAATATCTGCACTCGCCGAATGAGAACTCAAAATGTCGTACCTTGCCATCCACCATGTGTTTTTCTTATTGACCTTATATATCTGTAGAGCCTACAAACGCATAAAGACACTATGTGATATAAGACCGAATTTCCATGCGATGAGCTAATTTCAT
>JAVFBW010027428.1:12500-18477 GCA_034783835.1 Mopalia ciliata
AACGTTCAACAAACTCTTCTGGGACAAGTGATATAGGAAATTATTATCAATATTAATTGAAGACTTTTCCGTGCCAAAGCACTTTTAGCAAAGACCATTTGTCGCCATGGGCAAGAAACAGAGAGAAGACAATAAATGTACGGACCATCACACGTCGCAAGAATGAAGACCAATAACATTTCGCTTTCTTGCTGCTCATGAGCTTTTAGAGCTAAAGTACTGCGAAATATCCAAAGAAAGAAAACAGACGTTTAAAGTATATTTGGTAAATTCTACGATTATGTATAGAAATAAAAGGAAAAGCTTCGACCCATTGAGCTTGACTAAACTATTGACAGGATACAAATCGATGCCCCACGAACCATTTCTTAATGAAGTAAATTAGTAGAAACTTTAAGAGACAACTGCATTTTTACTTTTTGATGTTACGATCGATAAGAGAAAGGGCGATATGTCAATTACCTTATTTGCCAATAATTATCGTGATATAGCCGGAAGCAGATAGCGTTTATTGCACTAAGTAAATCACAAGAATGATATTGTATTTTGCAGAACATTTATTTTCACAAAAGAAAAATTTCTTCTCTTTTGTGACAAACAATATCATTTGTTGAATCGATCAGGAAGCGTTTGCCTGTGACAACCCAGAGTGGACTTTAAAGGATAATTTGACTTATACAACTGACCACCATAAACAGGTCTTACTAATATTGGCACGTAATTTGCTAAAGGATTTTCACTCCGATGTAACTTGATATAACCAAAATGGATTTATCTTAATTAACATTCCATGTCGTTAAAAATGCAGTAATGGTACCAGTCAACACGTCCTCTGTAGCCAAATGTTTTTTTCCGGGTTACTCTCCAATACAACACTTCAGATGGAATCAGGTCATTCATCGACGCCTTGCATTGGTTGCTTTAGGGCTTGTAGGCACCAACCAGAGGGCGCGTCACGAACTATCTGACTACGTGGTCAGATACCGTATATGTATTATACTGGTTTGAAATGCTAAGTTCACCAAAGTTATAATTAGAGTAGCTTGGAATCTCTTAAATAAACTCTGTTCAACGAACCGTCTAAAATTTTATTCACCCACTTTCCATAATAGTATGAATAAAATATGACCTGATCAAATAACCAGGGGGCTCGTATGATCATTGTTTGTGTTGATAGTTTGCTGTAAAAAGGATCTGGTAATTATTCTATTTGGAAGTTTTCCAATATATTGTATACAAACTAATACGTACACGTATGCTTTTCTGAATTGTTCAGAACACGATACCCACACAGGATGGTACATGCCTTCCCTTGACAGGAAACATGACAGGAATTCTGCATCTGTTTAATTATTTAATATTTATTTATAGGTAAACATTACGCGGTCTTGTCGATTATCCATAGGCTCTCAAATGCATGCATTTATCCAAAAAATCCCCACTATAAAGATATAATGAAAAGACCATTTAACACACAAATGTCAGAAAATAGTCCACCCCTTATAGTTGACATTGATGTATAATTCGTTCTGAATTATGGACTGGAGTTTGTTTGCTTTGCGATGGTTATTTGGTAAGATTCAAGATACCTGTTGGTGGAAAACTAGACGCTTATTTAGTTTTCCCGCTATTTTATCTAATTTATCTTTTAAATTAAACCCCGGCAATCCGTTACGTTCAGCCCAGAGAGTCACGCGGTAGAGGACAATAATTTGCCATACTCACATGTACGGAAAATGTACCTGCTTTAAAGTGTGTAAATGTGTAATGTCGATCAAGACAAAAATACAGTTTTGATTTCAGAGCAAATAAACTTGTCATTAACTTTAAAAAGAATTGATTTTCCTTCCAGTTGTAGGCCACATATATATAGCTACCTCGACCAGGTGTACTTATACAGTTGTAATTTGCCGGATAACGACTGCACAATTTGCATTGTTATCACTATAATATCACTATACACAACATGGCTCTGGTTTCTAAACAAGCCGTCAAAACCGTACATTACGGAGGTAAGATAGCGACGGTTTGAATCTAGCAATCTTATATTGTAGCCAATGACAAACTCGTCGGTTCTAAACATTTTACTTATACCAGAGACTACAGTGCTTACAATGGCCTATTAACGACTATCGTAGGATTTGATGTCTGAACTATAAAATCTTCTTCCGTTATGTTATTAGTTGGACACCAATAACATGACCATTTCACAAAGATGGGAACGCATAATCACCTAGTATACAAATAATAATAAATCCATGTGAAATCGAAGACAAATATTTATTGGTGGCCTTGAAGGATTTCATTTTTTGACGCGGATTGCACTTTTGGAGTTTACATATAGATATACTTCATAGACGTTGATCGTTTAGTCTTGTCTGGCTGTAACGGCAAGTAGTGACGACAAACTATGGGCGTCAAACGGAATATTGCTGTTGATTTATTCGACAATGGACATATTTCACGATTTTATGTGTTATAATTCGTTACACAAAAGACAAATTTCTTTGGATGACACTGAATTATAAATACTCCCATTTTCGCACATATTGTAGGCTCAGTCAACACTACTATCACACAATTACTCGGATTATATCATGTTTGTCACGACAGTGTCAATAGTAGTATGTTAAAGTTCAATATGAGAATGGAACGGTGGTAAATGCAAAACTTTCATCCACACTACGACAACTAAATTGTAATTGCGATGTGTTTCTGATAAATGCCTCAGCGAATGTTTCTTTTTATGATCCGAAAACTTGGTTATTTGATGCAATAATGCCTTACGGATCGTCAGCCGTAGTATATGTAGAACTGATGTGTTTTTTAAGTGGATCCGCGTACTTCCCGGGCGTCGTTTGTGAGAATTGTAGTGATTATCCGCGGTTACGCTCGTCAAGCTTCCCCACATCAAATGTCAGGAATATACTATATGGCCTAATGCGAAAAGCAACTCGATTGAAATTCGTCGATATAGACTGGTAAAATGACTATCGTTTTCTTATTGCTGTTATTATTGACCTGTTATGTGGTAAGTTGTGCATTAAAGCTTACAATGTACATCTGGAAAAGACTGAAATAAAATTATCTTTCTTTGGTTTTGGATCATGTTTTGCCCAAATATATTGCCGTCTGTATGCCCTTTTCCGGTATTTGTGTTTCCCATAATAACACTTGGATGATCCCACTGTGGTATCATTGATGGGTAGGAGATATCTGAGTGACTTGCAGCGATATAGTCTGGTCAAATGACTATCGTCTCCTCAATGCCACCAGCATTGATCTATTATCTAGGTAGACTGATATAGAATGTATTTTTTTTGTCTAGGGCCACTTGGTATAGGCAGAACGTGTTTAACCCAAATGTACTGACCTATTAATGCCCTTTCCCGGTCTGGGTGTTTCTCATAGTCAGATTTAGATGATCTTACCGTGGGAGATATTCATAGGAATTGTAACACGCACAGGCCATGCCAGGTCTTGTAATATAACTACAGTTCAACTGTTGATAATTAAAACATACTGCTACCTAGGTGGAAAATGAAGACTGTTTTTATTAACACCTGTTTTTAGTTGCTACTAGGACCAAACATTAATATTTTATGGCTGAAAATAAAAATGACAGATTGGCAATATCAGTTTATCATCGTTAATACATACTGCGTAAGACAAAGGGAAAAGAAGAATGAATATATTAAGAGCTGGTCATAGTGCGAGACCCAAATGTTAGATTGTTTTACAATTTGAGAAACGGTAGTACAGCAAAAAATAGCAAGGCTTAGTTAAAGCAAGCTATAAATGTAAACAATTTTTTTTGGCAAGTTGACAACCAGAATTGTTGAAAAATAGTTGCTGACAAAGGTGGATTTTATTTTGCTGATATCGTATTACTGAATGCGTAATTCTATATATTTTGCTCATCTGATTTTAACAAACACTTTCACCTTAAAGGTACCCATGTATGCTATATTCTTAATGCAGACCGTGTTGACTACTAGCTTCATCTATCTAGTATGGATCTTGTTAAATCAAATGAAGCTTTTCTATTTTTGTTTTTTTGTCGGTCGTCTTTATTTAATAATTAATGGAGTTACTTCGCTAAGTCGCACGGGTGTTAAATTGACATACTGTCTTCGAGACCAACAGTAATACATTGTATGCTGCGAGTTAAACACATGGGACTGTGTAGCAATGTGCTTTGATGATTAAATCCGCTTTGCATTGATTGTGAAAAATTGTTTTTCCCTCCAACCTCTAGTCTTTCACTTACGGTGTATTTGTATATTCTAATTATTTTTTCCCAGATGCAAACGTCAACAGAGAGACGTAGCTGTTTACAAAAAAAGCGTAAGAAGCTTTCTTGTAAATAACAGAGCCCCATGGTCCTAATATAGTTCTCTCTTGTGAGCGTTCGTGTCATTCGGAAAATGAAGAATGAATTCCGTGTCGATGTTGCAATGAGATGGCACTTTCACTGCACACCTTAACTAGATTTTCCATGTGACGAAAAATCTCACATGTAGCCTATTATTATGAAAAATATCCCCATCCCAACATTTTATGTTAATGAGAATGTGGTTTAAAAGCTCTCTCAGTCGTTTCATGTTCCTCAAGGTAAAATCTTTGTCAAACCAACAACTGACAGTACATTATAATGCAAAACCCATTCCAGAATTTGTCATGGTGGCGAACGACCCTGGCTTCGTCGTCGATGAATAAGTAATGATTGTACCAGCTTAAGCTCCTTTAGGCTGGGGTCGTAACTTCACAAAACACAGATAAATGTTGACAATATATCTTGACATGGCTCTTACCAGATGTGACTGTCCTGACCTTGGGATAATAAAGCCGTAATATTTAGTAGCAGCCTATCTTTTTTTTTGGGGGGGGGGAGGAGGGAGGGGGGGGGGGGGTGCTATACTTATGACTGTCTTCCCTTGTGTGTTTTCTCATGACGTCAAAATAAAAGTGGTAGGATTGTTTTTATATATAAAACAGTTAATTTATACAAGTGTGACCTTCGTGATGCCCTGTTTCCTTCAGAGTTGATCTGGTTGCGTTGTCTTTTTTGTCGTTGGCAGAAACGGAAATTGATAGGCAATTTAGTTCATTAACTCGATCTCAATTGACGCGTCTCTTTTTCTAACAATTGCTGTAACGAGTAACAATCGGAATATTGTGTACCTAATAATAGTCTATTTAAGGTTTTATTGCTACTTCCGAGTATGACAGGGCCTGTAAAGACCCCAAACAAGTCTATGTTAGAAGAAAATGATATTGTAAAAAGTCCTAGAAATCCATAGATATTGACGAAATGAAATAATATGACCCACATAGGATTATACAAGTATCTTTGCAACAGAGAACGTTTAAGTATAATAGCCCAGGGTTCTTCAAGGCCGCGACAATTTGAGAACGAAGAAGACATTAGAAACAATTTTTTTCCAAAACCGTTTGCGTACAGCTCCATCTTGTTACTGCTCTTAGGTATTGTTAAGAATCCATTTATATATGACCAAGATTAACATCATATATTAATTATTGTTACTAGACTGAGTTTTAGAATCCCTGTGATATACAAACAAGTTTGTATATATCGTTTCATCGTAAGGGGCGCATCTGCGAGCAACAAGAAAGTGCGTGCTGATCCGCACTGAAATTGCGCCATGTCAAAAATATGTAACACAAACCTTTAACATAACTACACTCTTAGAAAGATATGGCTCTGATAAAACCCTTTAACAACAAAATATACTTAATGTTACCCAGGGCATACGAAGATCCCGAAAATTTTGAAATATTTATCTTTTTTAAATACAAACAACAGACTGAAACAATATAAGTAAAAACCGTTATACATGTTAATTCAAAGCATATATAGATTTCTTTCTTTCTTTTTTCCTCCTGTCTTTATTAGTATCAATGTTTTTTGTTTGTTGCCTTTTTATACGCCCGCTTTCGAAGAAAGTGGTCGTAT
>JAVFBW010027539.1:0-18475 GCA_034783835.1 Mopalia ciliata
CGTGAATCTGTCCCCTCTTAGACCCTTCTCTTCAAACTATCTTAACAGTGTGGGCGTCAAGATCCATTTGTGGATCTCTTGTTCTCTTCTTTCCTATCGTTCCTTGAATTCTTTGAAACACCCGACCGAACATTATATTAACTCAAAATCCTGATAGTGTCCAAGCATTACAGTTTTGGTGATAATACCAAGCAGTGGACTAGGCGCTAAGGAGAATAAATGTGTTTTGTCGCAAGTCTGACAGAGAGAAAGACGAGCAGACTTGCGATTTTGAAACACTCGTCCCAATGGCCCACTTGTACTGGCCTGGATGCGGCTTTTGTGAAAATTGTGCTGAAATGCGGCAAAAACACAGCTTAGATAAATCCCTGTGCTACTTTACCATTATTGATTTGGTGAAAAAAGTAACTTCTATATGTTGGGACACTGATTTTGGGACAGGCCACAGAAATAACTTGTAGGACCCCCTGTGGTAAAGCCTATATCTCTGTCCCAACTGCTAGAAGTTTGAGGGTATTCCAAGCAATGAAAAAATTAAATTTATGAGGTTTTATTAATGTTCATGTGGTTATTTGCAATATTACCTAATAGGACTGTAACGATGCATCTTTAAAACTAGTTAAGCAATGATTTAGAAATATTATTATGTATGTCAGACATATGAATGGTTTTTGTTTTACTTTGTAGAGCACTTTTGCAATCCTTGAAAAGGCTGTGGAATACATTCACGATTTAAAAACCCAGACAGAGAAATTTTTACAAGAAAAAGGAAACGAAGTACAGGGTAAGTTTCCATTTTGTGTTATCCTGTTTAATCCTGCTTATAGACTTAAAAGGGAACACCCATTACATTTTTGGCCTGTTGTGGTCATTTGTGGTAATGAATAAAGCTAAATGTGTCAAATTCTCAACAAACAATTATGTTTCAATTAATAGACAAATATATCATGCCAATTAAGGTTTCCAGCCAAGAGTTGTGACATAGTCGTAAGGGGTTTTTATTACTGCTTGTGGGCATTTAAGTTCCATGAAAGGGTTTACCTTGAATGCAATTAAGGTGGATTAGTAGGAAGTATTATTATCAGTTTGTGTTTAAGACAATTTGTCACTAACCTAGTCAACTTACTGTAACTGTAGTAAAAAAAATAGGTATATTTCTGTGGACTGGTGTATAGCCGAATGAAGATTTAAGTACAATTGTTACAATTTCCGAATGGAAGGCATTCTAATCTTTGACAAACTTCTTTTGAAATGGTTACTGAAGATTTGTAAGTTTCTTTTAAAGATAATATATAGTGCATTATATTTGTTTCACTCGATTAAACTCTCACTTATATATGTTTTATTTAGCTGAGGAAATCAAAAAGTTGAATGCTGAATTGTTAGAGGTGCGTGCAGAGAAGGATAAATTTGAACTTCAGCTCAAATCAGCAGGTATGTATCTTAAGCCCATAACAGGTGGGCTTGACTTTGATGCAGATTTGTTAGGAGAAAAACTCACAGATGACAGTCAGGATGAAAAATGAACTTGATCGCCCATAGACTCCTTTCAATGCGCTTTCAAATCAGCTGGGCCCACGGCCGTGGCTCAGTGGTAGCGAGTGCGCTTCCCGAACTGAACATGCTTCGATTTACCGTTCGACCATCAGGTATATGAGTGAGTCACATGGACAATCCGTCGTCATATAACCCTTGAGTACGACGTTAAACACCAAACAAACAAACAAACAAAAAAATAAATCCGCTAGGAATAATTTAATAAAAATCTCAAACATCATTCACCATTGACATATATAGGCGAATCCAAAACTTGTGACGAAGTACATATACATAGAAATTATTTTGTTTGCACAATATCACCAGTTTTGTAACATTGACTTGACACTTTCACATCATAAAGTAATGTTGCTAATCGGGACAACGCACTTGACAAAAAAAAATGGATAATGAATTAAGGATCTTATCAAGGTCCTCCCCCAGAATATATTTCAAAATCTGCCAAAACTACCTTTCCGCATTCTAGACTGGCCCTTTGATACATTTATATTTTAAATGGCTACTACAAATAAATATTTTTTTAGTTTAGACTTTCCCGTTTTATTAATATCAGTACTTCTACTGAAGACAAACCGCTTATCACAGAGAATTCAAATTTGGAATGCAGCTTAATATCGTGCTAAACTACTTAAATATCACATTTTGCAATGCTTAATCAGCTAACATTCTAAATAACCCCTGCCCAGTAAAGAAGAGCTTATTGTCGCAGCTATAGTGATTCTACACTTGTTTAAATAAAATTGAGAAAAAAAAAAGCCTCCTGTCCTTACCATTTTTTCAAAATGAATTTGTCCACCACTACTATGGTAGTGGGGAACTTAGAAATGATACTCGGCATCCGTCGGTTCATCCATCCGTCCGTCACAAAAGTTTATGCACAGGCTAGCTTGTCAGCAAATTCACCAATAAACTTCAAACTTGGTATGTAGCTTCCTCCTGTTAAGACGACGGATGGTATTACATTTCACCAAATTCTCTTAAACTCAATGGCCATTATTACATAATTTTAGCATATTCATGTCTGTAGGTTCTGTGAACACGAGAAGTAGATGTAGCTTCCTCTTGTAAAGACGGCGGATGTATTGCATTTCACAAAATTTTGTGAAACAAAATTGCGGTATTTCATAATTGAGCATATTCATGTGTGTGGGTGTTGTGAACACAATAACTAGAGAATAAATTCACAGATTGACTTGAAACTTTATATATATATATATATATATATATATATATCTTCCTCTGCTAAAGATGGCGGATGGTATTGCATTTCACCAAATTCTGTGAAACAAATTGGCCATTATTACATAATTGCAGCATGTTTATATCTGTAGGTGTTGTGAACACGATAAGTGGAGAATAAATTCATGGATTAACTTGAAACTTGGTATGTAGCGTCTTCTAGTCAAGACGGCAGATGTCATTGCATTACATGAAATTCTAGGATAGGATTGCATTTCATCAAATTGTGCAAAGCAATACGGTCCCTATTGTATGATTTTTAAAATTTTTACCTACATGATAATTTCTCCAAATTCCGCAATACTAAATGGCAGCCATTGTATATTTTTAATATATTTCAAATTTGGAAAATACTTTCCTCCAGTAAAGAAACCGATGGGATTATATTTTATTTAATTTCCGCAAACCAAAATGGCCATCACTGAAATTCAGATATTTACTTCAAACTTGGCTTTTTCTGTTAATACTGTAGATGTTGCTGTATTTCACCAGGTATGACAACAAATGTGTCCAACATTGCATATGGCATAAAAATTGATACCAAATGGTTCTTTGGGAAAAAAAAGTATTTCTCAAACAAAAATAGGAAAAGGCGATTTGACAGGGATGATGAGCATATATTTTTTTTTAAAAGCCTCTAGTGGTGGACCTGCTAGCTACTCAGCTTGTTTAGCCTTATTTTCATTGCATATTTTCAAGGACAACCATCAGTATTGCACTTGCAATCAAATTAGCATAGGCATTAATTACTTTATGTAAAAAGCAGAACTGACATTATTGTTCGAAAACACAGAAGTTATATTGTCTAGTCATGACTCTCCACATTGCATGCAATGGTGGATGCTTTCACATTCAACCAAAAGTGAGGGTTCTGTCCCCAAGCGAAACAACAACAATTAACCATTGTACATATAAACCAGGTAAAAAAAAAAAAAAATTTAAACTGCTAGTCATTTGAAAACGTGTTAAACGTATTTGTTCTCAAAGAGCTATTTATGTATACAACTGATTGACATTGTTCTAGGATGACCAAGCTTGTGTTTACCCTGTGTTGTTACAGATGCCTTCCAAAGCATCTGTAAGCAAACAGACACACTGGTGACTGACTGTTTTCAAACAATGGCTGCCTGTTAAATTAATTAACGGGTATGCTTACTCGAATGCAAGGGGAGTACAAATGTTTGTCTCTGCAAATATGCATTAAAAATAATAACTTTAGGGCAAAAATCTGTGGTCTTTCCTTTGAAGTTAGCTAAAGATGAATTCATGTTTTTGACAAAGGAAATTAGAACACCCCTGTAACAATTTAACATCAGGACGTCAAAAATGTGTTGTAAATGAACAGATTTCATCTTTTTTTACCAATGACCTTGTTTGTTATGATTTCATCCAGTTTTTCAAGTAATACAAATACAGAATGCGTTGATCTCAAATCTTGTATGTTATCGGAGGTTGCCAAGGAAATAATAAAAATTATTGCATTTGAGGGTTTTTGAAACAAGAATGGTGTTAGCTGTTTTTTGTTTGGTCTTAGCTAAAACCTGTCTTTAATAGGTTTGAAGAACCGTCTTAGGATTAACTTAGACCAACAAAATAAAACTTTGAACATTCTGTCCCAAAACCTTACTAGTTCATTATAGTAATACAAAAATATGTTCTAAAGCTTTTTTTTTTTCTTATTCCAGGGATCCTCACAGATTACTCTGCCAACTGGAGCTACAAGAAATTTGATGGATTTGGGGGTTTAACTGGATGTGGAGATGGTTTGGAGAAAGATTTAGGATTCCCAATACCTTCTGCAGATGGTGCAGAGTTAAAAAGTATTGATGGTACTCATAAGAAAAAGGGATCAAAATCTAGACGAAAAAACACCATAAGTGCTCAACTGGAAGAGAAAAATCAAAGTGCTGTTCAAGATCAAAAAACAGATGCAAGTGAAGCCAATTTTCCTGGACAAGAACAAAACTTCAACTTTGGGATGATGGGATTTGGTCAAAATGCTGCTATGAGTTCACAGTTGTTGAATGCAGCCATGTTTGGAGGCTCTGTTGCTCAAAGCCAGGGTCAATTAATTCTGCCTGCCATGAACATTATCAACCCAGCTGGTCTTAACCCTGCAGCTATAAATGCTGCAGCAATGAACACAGGAACATTAAATCAGGGTACAACGATCAACCCATCCTTAGTGCAGAATATAGGGATAGACAGATGCAATGGGATGGTGCCATACATGTCTCCCAATACAAATTTAAGTGCTTTTACTCAAAACAGTAATATGGCTGATGGCTTTGGACTTTTACAAATGGCTATGAGAGATGCTGGTATTGTTGCCTCTAGTTTGCCATCATCGGTGTCACAAACCTCTCAAGGTATTAGTGTTGTGTCAACATCTACAGTTACATCTGTGAATAAAGCCCCTGCCAGTTCCAAGGAATCTACTGCAGGTACTTCATCTCCCCTTCACACTTTAGCATCTGTGGCTACAGAGACAATAGGTTCATCAGTGAATAATGCCTTTACACCATCTCCAATGCATCAAGTGGTAGCTAATTCCCAGTCTTTGAATGGGACTTTCAACACTAACACCACTCAAGCTATGAATTTAAATATGCCAATTATGACCCCAAATGGCATTATGCAGACATTGAATCCAAATTTAGGATTGCAGATGATGGCCCAAAATCCTACAATGCCTTTTAATATAATGCAGAATGGTGGTTTAGGTGGAATTCCAATGATGCCACAACAACAAGGACAGATAATATACCTTAATGAACAAGGTATTCCAGTAATATCAAATTTACCTGTTCAAGGAATCGATGGTCAAGCCCAAATGGCTGCAATGTCACAAAATCCACCAATGCTTAAGCCTGGTTCTGTCCCAATTCAAGGAAATTTGCACAATGTTCAAAAAGATCAAAAGACCATGCAAGATTCAGTGTCAGTTGATCCTCAGATGCAAAACAACTTGTTTCAGTTCCAAGCTAATGCCATGCAAGGCCAATCTCAGATCCAGCCACATGATATCGTTGCTCAACAGTCTAATAAAGTAAACTCAAATAATACTGATGTTATTTTACAAGCACAACAGCAGTTCAATCAGCAACTCCTACAAGCTACTCAGATGTCCGGACTAATGCCAGGGATTGGAGGACAATCAATGAACATTAATCCTCAGAATGTTAGTGTGGTTGGCAACCTTCCAAAACCAGATAACGGTTCAGGTAATGCATCTGCTGGAGATAATCTGATGTTGCCAGTGAGTCAAAATGGTAACCTGTTGACTATAAATCAAACCCCTGCAGCTGCTATGCAGCTGCCTTCTGCTCTGATATTACCAAATGGTCAGATCATACCTGTAGTGACACAGCCCCAGCTATTAACAGGACAAAGTCAACAGACTTCCGTCAATGCTATGAATCCAGGTGCAAATGTCACTCAGCAAAAACCTTTGGAAAGTAAACCCCCAAATAATAATCAAATTTCTAACCCAAGTAGCACTCAATCAAAAGAATCGAGTGCTTCAAGTAGTCCAGCAACCACCAGGCAGACTGGTTTGTTGATGACCACCAATACTGTTGTAACTGCGCCCAATAGACCAATATGTACCAGTGTCGCTGCCCTTTCAACTACAGTTGTACCCACCAATGTCACTGGTAGCATAATGTCAACTCAAGTGCAGAAACAGCAGCAGACACAGGCAAAATCTGTTACCCCAGTACACCAACAATCTATGAATGGAATGACTGGAATGTTTCAACCAAATACTACAAACACACAGATGATGCAGTCAACTCCTGTAACTACAGAAAACAACACTTGTAATCCTGCAAACAATCCCATGACAATGGTACAAACTAATCAATTGATAAGTAACGGGGGTGCAATTGTGATAACTTTACCAAACACTGTGCCGGGCCAACCACCCACAAGTGTTTTGGTTGATCCTATAACAATGCAGGTTTTAGGAACTTTGCCTCAGCAGCAACAACAACAACAGCAAGTCCTTCAGCAACCATTACCACAACCAAACTGCCAACAGCCACCAGCACAGCAGAGTACTTTACCTCCTCCGCCAGTGCCTACACCTGACCCCATCTCTAAAACAGGTACGGACAGTGGTAAGAAACCATCTAAAAAAGGTTCTCATCGTGCACTGAAGCCAAAGCCACTAACTGGGAAGTCACATGCAATAAAATCTCCACAACCTCAAGCTGCTGCCGTATCTGCCAATACTGATGACAAAACAGAATCAAAAGAGACCTCCTCATCAAACTCACCCAGTACAGATATTCTCGCTCAAGCAACAGAATCTATATTTTCAGATGCATCCCCATCAATGTCAAACTTTTATAACCCAGCCAATGAAGATAATCCTCTCCACATAGACACTAGTGCTGGTGATACTGAAGAAGATGCCACCGCTGTTTCTCCCAAAAAAGACCGATTACAAAACTCTCAAGCTGTGTACAATAAACAGCCATCTACTTTTGATATGACAGACCCGTCAACTTCGCCATATCATTTCATTGAGTCTCCACCAACAGTAAAGGAAGTTTCTAAGAAAAGTAAAAATAAAAAAGCCACTGCCCCTTCTCAAAAGAGTGGTGGGAGTAAGAAGACAAATAAAAAGAATTCATCTTCAAAGAAAAATCAAAACAAAGAGAAAGCTGGAGCTGAATTGAAAGGAAATGATGATAAACAACAAGATACTGATAATGGACCTCCAAATAAAAAGCATGCTGCCTCATTAGATGAACTGAAAATGCCAGATGTAGCAGAAATGTTCAAAGATCAAACATCTGAAAAAGACATTGATGTTCAGCAAAGTTCACAGATAGAATCAATTTCTTCATCAACACCTTATCATTCTTTGTTTGCCAACGAAGATCACGATAGAGATTTTCCACAGCCAGATACGTCTGTTGATGCGATTATCCCTGCAACAATAAATTTCACAGAAAATGAGATATGTGATGTTCTTGATCAAGTTGAAAAATTAGGCAATTCATTCACTGAAGAAACATCTGTTCCTGTCACACCTGTTTCTAAAAAAACAAAGTCCAGAAAGAGCAAAAGTCAAACTGTTGTAGGGGAGGAAGAACACTCAACGAAAAAGAAAAAGAAAATATCTCATGATGATATTGAATCTCTGAACAATTCTTTGAACATGGAAAATATTTTGGCATCCATAACCAGTCATGTGCCATCCAAAACAATACCCGATTCCAATTCCAAAAAGAAAACAAAAGAGCCTTTACAAAATTTACCAAGCCCAGCTGGAGAAGCAGCCTTATTGCTACCTTCATTTCCAATGGAAAGAGTTGATAAAACTGGGCATTCAACTTCCCCAGAAAAGCCAAAAACAAACTCTGAGCCAACAGGTTTATCTGTGGCCACAGAGTCTAATTTGAAGAATTTATCCTTGGAGACCTTATCTACTCTTCAAGTTTCAACACATTCTCCCCTTATGTCTCCAAATGTTAATCAGGTAGTCAGATCATTAGACAGTGCTGTTAAATCACCTAATTTCTGTTCCCCTTTGGAAATCAGTCCTCTTCAAAGATCAACAGAACAAAAAACTGATAGCATGGGCCAGCAAAACAATGACAATAAATTTAATGAATTCCCCTCATTTTTTATGCCAGATAATACAGAAGCAAGTCAGGTATCCCCCGTCTCCCAGTCGTTGACCTGTATGCCAAGTGGTGTTTCAGTAACATTACATGGATCCTTATCAGATTCCTCAGCCAATACTTTAACTTCTACTACCTCGTGTAACCTAACTGCAGAACAGCAACCAGCAAACATTACCAATTCTGGAATACTATCAAATCATCAGCCAAGCAATCGTTCTACTGGTAATTCTCTAGATAATCAAAATCACCACAGTGCACAATCTCTTCCAGTCTCCATGAACAGTCAGTTGACATATTCAGCAGAGTCTTTATTTAGTCCTGCTTCACAACTTAACACCTTACCTGATATTAGAGGAGAATTAACCTCAACCTCCCAACCAGCCCCACCATTAATGCACCCATCCAGCCAAGTGAACACACATCCACACAACGCTTCTCCGGAGTTATCTAGGCCAAGAACAAGTATTTATTCTGCTGAAAATTTTGTACAGCCCAG
The DNA here is from genome assembly GCA_034783835.1 of Mopalia ciliata. Lineage (NCBI taxonomy): Eukaryota > Metazoa > Mollusca > Polyplacophora > Chitonida > Mopaliidae > Mopalia > Mopalia ciliata. The sequence goes on from JAVFBW010027539.1 coordinate 8,932, forward strand.
CATGAACTGTGAATCTCAACCCATTTCCAAACAATCATTTAACCGTCCACAACAGAACTTTTCACCTTCTGGCTCAAATAGAGGAAATCCTATGAACATTACAAATGATAGTTTCAACTTTTCTAATATTGCTTCCAATGTACCATCAAACAACAATAGAGGAAGGGCAAACAATTCAAATTCCAGCTCCTCGCTAACTGCCACATCTACAAATGCATTTTCATTTACACTGGCTGGAAATCCAGAAGCTTCCAATAACAATTTTACTCCCCAGATTGGACATCATCAATTTCCATTTTATCCATTACACCCATCTGTAACCTCTTCGCAAGGCGGAACAGCAGACCCATCACCAGATACATCACGAAAAACAGGTCAACTAGAGCCTGTTGTGTTTCCTCCTTTTCAGTCCAATGGGAGATCACCACACTTTCCCAATCCACAGCTTAATCCAGTGCAGAGTCACAATCAGTTATCACATGGTCAGTCCTTTGGAAACTTTGCATCCCCACCTGAACCTCCAGCAACAAATCGTGGAGGAGATAACTTGTTCCAAAATCAACCCCAAATAACTCCTCCTACTTCAGATAAAGGAAATGCCAGGCCCTTGTCGGGTAATAGCAACGTAAGAAAGCAGAAAGATTCATCACAAAACCGAGGACATCAGGCCCCCAGATCAGATCAACAAGATAACCATAACAGTAATGGTATGTTTGTTAGCACTGGTTTACCTTCATTTTACACACCGAATCGTCAACAAATGTCTGGGCCATCACCATTAGAAACCCCTCCCTTACACCATCTTCCCCAATCTTCATCAGATTCTCGCATGGGATCTAATTCTTATCAGTCCTCATTGACCACAGCTAATCATCCTTTCAGTCATGAGTTCTCATCTGTTAGAATAGAAGGTTCGTCAGTACAGGTACAGAGTGCTAATCAGTCTTATGCTCAACATCAGCAGAGCAACCCTGCTTTAGAAGCTAACAAACATGGCCGGTCCAAATCCAAACAAGTTTCAGATCATCTGTCACGGCGCCAAGGTCTTATCCCTATTGACTCTCAAATGGCCTCGAGAGGAAATAACTCACGACAACAATCACAACAATCTCAACAACACGATCACCGCTCATCTCATAACCCAGGCAGTCTAACACCAACACCCAATACACATCTAGAACAACAGCCTCCAGCAGTTCCACAAAATAGACCTCAGAAAACGGCCAAACAGTCCAAGAGTCAGCAGCAAGCAAGAAGCAAAAAGTCATCCAAACAGACCTATAATCAAGACATTGATGCATCAGTACCTCATCCATTGTTTGATACATCCCAAGGTATACCACCATATTTTGGAATTCCTAATCGATCTCCACCTCCATCAAGATCAGGTCAACCAGATGGACCAACATATATGCCTCATTTCCTAGGTCCATCATCCAGAGGTTTACCTAATGCTGTTCATAAAAATCCACCAGAATTAGGAGGAACATTTAATCCACTGTTTCCTCCAGTTCGAACCCAATCAGGCCTGGGTCTAAATTTTCAACCAGGTTTTGGTATGAATCCTGTCCATGGAGGTCATGGGTCTGCTGCACAGATGAAAGGCCACCCTGGAGCTGTGTCTGTTACTCAACCAATGTCCAGTTTTAATCTCACAAACATTTTTTCTGATAACTGTGCTCAATCAAATGGTGGTCTAAACATATCCCCTATAAAATTCCCCCATGGAAACACTATTATCCCACCTCAGCCAGGCATGGAACATAATACATTACAACACCATCACCAACCTGGTATGCTGTACCACAATCGGACTCCTGGCCCACCGCCTGTCTTACATAATGCCATGAGCATCAATAGTCTTATTGGACACAATCACCCTGGAATGGGTCAAATCAATAACACCATGGGTCAGACTTTCCATGGCTATGGCCATCCCTCTTCTTTCTCCATGCCTCATCTTAACTTTGCCATTCATGACCATGGCCACTGATTATTTTTCATGTGATTCCATCTAGTGTATTGTGTCTGAATATTATACTGTTGCCCTTTTTCTCTCCAGGTACATATAATATATATATATATAACCTTATAATCCAAAAGTCTTTCACATAATATTTCACTTAGTATCCAGTGTATAAACATATACTGTTTGTTATAAAGCTGTGTGCCCATTTGTACATACTTGCAACCCATGCTAGTTCCCACTGCCATGATGAAGTCCTGTAATCTATCGGTATTGTTATTAGTGTATATTTCTGTAGTTTGTATATTTCTGTAGTGAACATGTGCAAAGTGAATATTTGAACAAATGGGGGCTTTTAATCTCCCATATTATGGCATTTTTGTTGAAAATAGAAGATGCAAATCTTTTAAATATTATATTACAGTATTTATTGCATTCTTAACCTGTCGTGAAACTTTTTTAGCATTCGTTTAAAGGCTATGCTTGTCCGAAGATGTTCGCTCAACTTTATACAATTGCTCTCTCCATGCGTACATATGGTCTCCCTTACATATATGTATTGTCACAAATCTACCTATATTAAATTTTAATAGAAAAGTCTTTTCTTAATTTAAGCTACCCCATGGTATTAAGGGAAAAGTGCTTAAATGTGATAATAAATTAAGATTTGCTATGCAAAACTCTTCTTGTTTGGAGTCATGGTTCATTTGCGCAGTTTTTATCAGATAATGTTGAGGACTGTGAGCCACATGTCAGTTTATGGACTGGTCAGTCACCAACAAAAATGAACTTCCTGTGGGGGACTGACCAGTCCATATAACTGTCATGTGGTCAAGTATATTATGCTGAATGTTAAAATTCCGTGACTTTTTACTGCTGAATTAACCAATTTTCTCAGTTAGTGCAAACTATGGACCAAGGTCAAAATTACTTAGTAAATGTAACATCTATAGTATAAAATAAACTGGCTTCAAACAAAAAAAGGTAGAATGTGCAATGCTAAAAATAATTTTAGACAGTAAATACAATACCTTACCTGCAGAAGAATGTACAAAGATAAAACTGACACGATCAATCTAACTTTGACTTGTAACTCAGAAAACTGGATGTTCACGCCACAGCCTGAAATACCATAAATGTGGCGTAAAACTCTAATCAATCAATCAATCAGAAATCTGGTTTATCCTCTCAGAAATGGTACATTCTGTAAACGTGTAAATGCTTCCAAAGATGGCCTACTCTGGCGATATTATGAATTTCTGCACAGCAAACTTTAATTTAAAGTGCTTTAGACACAATAAGTCTGCCATCTGACAGTTTATTGGTTGTGGTCTTCGGGATGGGATATTGTCTCTGGACACCGTAGCTTGCATCGAACTAGTTGTACATACATGTTTATGTCAGCTTATGAAGGATAGTATAGTATCTATAGTAGCATCTTCTTTAGCCAAGGGATACTATTCCGATCTACTCTGCATTTGAACCCTTGGCAGATAATTAATGTACAATGAGGGTTTCAGTTACGCCATCTGGCGGATAAAATGATCAAGGTTCTACCTAACTCCCGTGGTTTACAGTTACATTCGCTGCCAAATTCACTAACCAAGTCTTCTAATAGCACAGCATCTGATTGGATGCGTAGAAGATCCTACACATCCAATCAATTGCTTGAAAGCCGAGTCCCATTATACCTGAGTTATCCGCCTAGGGTTCAATTGCAGAGTAGCTCGGAATAGTAACCCTTGGCTAGAGAAGATGCTATAGAAGTGGACATAAACATTGTGCCTGTGTTATAGCCAGCAGCCCTGCCTTTTAATATAGCTCTACTTATAGATGTAGCAGAGTTACATAGATCTAAGGCCACCTGTCCAGAACCTAAACATGACACTAAAAATGGATGCATTGATTGATTGACGTTTAATTCAACACATAAGGACGATGTTCTTCAACAATAAAGTTGCAGGTGGTTGGAGGGAGCTTCTTGTTGGCCTGGTGCTATCAGAGCTATAGGGGAACAAGAAGCAGATCTGTTTGTGGTGTCTGTTTTGCATCCTGTAACGGCTGTTGTTGTCCCATCCTGTCTTTGTTTGTTGCCAGTGGTGTGGAGGGTGGTTTCCTTCAACCATTGGGTTCGCAGGTCGTCATATAAGTAAAATACCCTTGAGTAGGATGTTAAACCCCAATCAATCAAACAAACCATATTGTTTGTACAATTTAATGAATTGAATCCTATCCTATGTCTTAGCAGTAGGAAGCTAATCTGTGAATTTGATCAAAAACTAATCATGTTCAGAACACCTACGCGTGAATATGGTAAAATTTTGTAATAACGGCCATTTCGTTTAACAGAATTTGGTGAAATGCAATATATGTAGCATACATTTAGAATATTCTAAATTATGTAATAACAGCTATTTTGTTTTACAGAATTTAGTAAAATACAATACCATTCACCCTCTTAACAAGAGGAAACTACATACCAAGTTTGAACTTTACCCTTGAATTTATTCTCTACTGATCGTGTTTTCAACACATACAGGCATGAATATGCTAAAACTATGTAATAACGGCCATTTCGTTTAACAGAATTTGGTGAAATGCAATATATGTAGCATACATTGACTTAACAAGGGGAAGCTACACACCAAGTTTGAAGTGAATTTGTTTTCAAACTTTCGGGCGGACGGAAAGAAGGATGGAGGGATGCCGAGTAGCATTTCTATCCCCCCCCCCCCCCCTCAACAACCATACTATAGTAGTGGTGGACAAAAATCCCATAAATAATAAATAATAAGTCTAGGTAAAAAAAAACAGTTGTCTTAAACTTTAATACACATTTGAGCCAGGATCATAGTACCTGTATAGCTTGCCTTCAACGATCCGTGAACTTACCACGTCGTGCGTTGCCAGACCTTTGACGAATTCGCTAGCATTACAATGGCCCGTCAAAACGGAAATCATGAATTCTCTATTCGACGGTACTTGAATAAAATATCTTATAGCATCCCACGTCGTGGGTAGTTCTGTACGAGCGATTCTGTAGTGAAGTGAGTAAGGTACACCCATATAGAAATCCAGATCTATAATGTGGAATCAAAATGGAAATTGTTAGATTAACCGCATTATAATCAGATTCGCTACAGAATACGATTCAGAAAATATTCAGTTTTAAACAGTTACAATAATGTTCCCAATACAGGGCTCTATACTAGGCCCTCTTCTTTTTCTGGTGTATATGAAAGACATCACCAATTCTTCAAACATCCTAAAGTTTATTCTGTTTGCAGATGACACAAATGTTTTAATTTCATCGTTAAACCATATAGAAACTGTAGAAACCATGGCCACAGAGCTTGGCAAAATCCATTAATGGCTCAGCTCATATAGACTCTCCTTAAATATTCCATATTGGTGAAATCTGGAAGGAAATTTTAATCTGTCCCTCCACTTTTACTCCAAGGAACAGAAATTTAAAAAAAACACCGATTTCAAATTTCTCGGAGTCATCTTTAACCAAAACCTGTGCTGGAAATCACACATTCCTTTTATTAGTAACAAAATATCCATGCAGGAACATCGGTCTGATCAACCTATTTAAATCATTTCTTAACAAAAACACTTCACTTATCCTCTACTTCTCCCTAATTTATCCGTACCTGTCTGATGCTAATTAAATGTTCTCTGGGGAAACACATATTTAACTCACTTAAATCCTTTAGTATTTCTTCAAAAGCGTGCTGTGCGAATTATAAGTCATAAAAAACAAGCTAGAACACACTTCTCCTTTGTTTAAATCCCTTAAAATCTTACCTCTTCCTCACTAAATCAATATTCTCGTTTATTTCCACACCCTGGGATTGGAATAAGCTGCTGTGGGAACTGAAAACCATGACATCGATCTCCCTTTTTAATTCCGATATTATACCGATATTTGTGTGTGTTGTACAACAACAATATTTTTCTTTCTTTGTATTTACTGAAATAACTTTTATTTAAAGATTTGAACATTCATTAGTTCATCCTTCTATAAACCAAATCAATCTATTACGTTAAATAGCATTTAACTACTGGGATAACACAAGTCCTTTGGACTTTATTCCCGCCAAAATGTTATTACTATTTCATAATTTATTGGAAAATATATTCAATTCAATAGAGAATAGGCCGAGAATCAGCGAGGTTGTTGAAAAGTTCAATCGTCCTTGATTTTTTTTAAAAGGATTTTTGAAATTGTATTTTACATTTTTATAACATTAGACGGACAAAAAAAATCTACTGTGATCGACCAAATAAAATTTTTCAAAAAATGAAGTTTACTGTTTCAAGGAGGATTCTACTAGGTCAACTGATTTATGTTCTCTTACCATTATTACACGTTGACAAAAAAGCCACTAAAAATGCATTCTATTTTTTTCTTCTGACATTTACTCATTCTGCAATATTTTTTAAGAAGTAAAGATTGGATTTTCAACACATTCATATATTTGCAATCCTGAGTATTCTAGCTTTCCCAAACCATACACATATATATGGTAGAGATTACATTCGTTATGAATAATCGACTAAATACAACAGGTTTTCTTAACATCCACCAATGGATGAGCAAGACCTTAAAGACGGAATTGACTGACCTAGAGGCACTCGTAAGTCTTCCTCGTAAATCTGGTGGATTGGTCGATGTTTGGGGTCGACTTTCCTAGCCAGTATATCCACTAACATCCCCATACTTAGTGCATGGTAACCAAACCCTGTACCTGAAACAGGAAACATTGAACTGCAACATCGTGCAATCACTGCAGACACAGTTTGATCTATAGTAAATTCTAAAGGGTTGTTTGTTTGTTTGTTTGTTGCATCAGTGTTTAGCGTCGTACTCAAGGATATTTCACAACGGGTTGTCCGCTTTGCACTGTACACAGCCTTATTACGGTGGAAAACCGGGAATAATCCTTGTAAAAACCACCCCCGCGATTGCCGGAGCCACAACATGTGACTCGCTCATATATATACCTGGTGGTCGACAGGCAGACTTGATCCGGAGAACGGTACATCGAAGCAGGTTCAGTTCAGTTTGCTCTAGTAAATTCTAAAATTTAAATTGTTTTGTCTGTGTGAGAGTGAGAGATTTGGTAAGGTCCAACAGAATTTTGTTTCCTCCTCTTTCAACAAGTTTCATCTGTCGCAGCTCATTAAGAATGAACACAGACACATATGTTTATGAATGACAACTTTTAAGTTTATTAGCACGCGACGTTTCAGTCTAGATCATAGAACCGCTATAAGCCATATTGTGATAATCTGACTATATGTGTATACATACAAGTCTTCAATGGTATGAAAAGATATAGTCAATAGATCTGTTCTATATACACGATTTATAGATTATTAAGATCTTGTATCTAGTGTAAACATGTGGAAACATAGAAAAACATTATATGTGGATGGCGACACAACGGAATAAGCAATTGAAGATATCTGGATCTGCAGAAACCCATTGTCGTTTAGTCTAGCATTCAGTCGTCTCAATATTTCACATATGTAAGTACTGTCTCAGCTGTAATGGATTTGGTATACTACTCTTGCTTTGTAATCCCCGACATTTAATGCTGGCGATTCGGTGCCCAACTCCGAGGGTCGTGGGTTCGATCCCGGACGGGTTTCAACCTGCAAATTTTCTGAACTAGAATCTGTTCAAACTAAGAAAGTGTTATCCCAAAATAACGAAAATAATATTACTTTTGGTTTGGTTAAAAAAAGATAGGTTCTTGCCTGTGACCATCTTCTCTGGCCATGGGTTACTATTCCGAGCTACGCTGCATTCGAAGCCTTGGCAGATAATTAAAAAACAATGAGAGTTTCAGCTACGCCACCTGGCGGATAAAACGATCAAGGTTCTAGCTAACTCCCGCAGTTTACAGTTATATTAGCCGCCAAATTCCTTACCCAAGTCTTCTAATAGCACAACATCTGATTGGATGGTAGAAGTTCTTGCGCATCCAATCAATAGCTTGTAAGCCGAGTCCCATTTTACAGGACTTATCCGCTAAGGGTTAAAATGAAGAGTAGCTCGGAATAGTAACCCTTTGCTAGAGAAGATGACCTGTGACTTTTAGGAAGGATCTTAAAGAATTCCAAAAAGAATGTGATCTTGATTTAGGCCTTGTTTGCCATTCGGGATATTTGGTAGCTTGCTTTACATTTGAATGGTAACGTTATCAAGATAGGCGAATTCTCCTGCATGTTGGGTGGGTCTTATTAGCATAGGATGGTTCATGGCGTTAATGGTTTTGTTACTAGGCAGGTAGGATAGGGTTAAATGAAATGAAAAAGTCCTGGATGTTATTTAATTCTTTATCTTTATAAGTTGATTTCTCATGTTTTGAGCTCTCGTGATCAGTGTTTATAAGATTTCTATTTGAAGGTGATCTGATTATGCATGTATGTACTGATCTGAATTGATTGGGTTTTTGCATACACGGGTTGTCCATCTTTTATTTTTCTGTTTCATTTTGACGTCCAAGAGGGGTAGCTTGTGAAATTTATTCGGACGTGCTACTGGTTAAGGCGGTTCAGTAGTTGAAACGGTTTGTCAGTAGTTTTGAGGGCAACAAAAGTGTCCACCTTCCAGTACCAGCACAAGGGTTTGATAGGGAATGGGGCTAGGGCTCGGGCCTCCAGTTGAGTGATAGCGTCGACCCCATGGGTCTGTTCATACATCTCATCTCCCTGTGTGAAATACGTCGTTGATATACACATATCCATGATAATACTTTCTGTAGATAAATTTGTACCTATGGACCCCTGTAGTTTATTACGTATGGTCTGGAGTACATCACCACGCGGTATGCTCGTTAACAAGTTTTACAGCTTGTAGTTATAGAACACAGACACAGTTTAAATCTACAGTTTAACCCTGGCCCAATCTCCCGCGTTGGGGATCACGTGTTCAGATTTTACAGGTAGTCCTACACATATCCCGTCAAATCGCAAGCTAACAGCTGAAGACATTTAAAATCGATCACAAGCATAGGGTACTGCTGAGAAAGGAGTGATTTCGGCATGAATATGGACGTGAGCTTGGGAAAACCCATACCGCTGCAAGGGGATTTTGCGAGAATGCGTCATCTCACCTCAACTTTCCCTGTATTCTATACAGCACAATATACAATATATATCACGCAATTGAGATTTTCCCGCCAAGAGTTGTTGTGGCGTATCCATATGGGTGTTGTACAATGAATTCTTCCTAATACGCATACGTCATTAAGCTTCTGACCAATCAAAGGCGTTATATTTTCCACATTTTTCAAACCTTCTTTATCACTAAGTTAAATATAAAAAACAAAAACAACATTTCAATTGATGCAAACATGTTTTTTAGACATGTTTCATCAGATGAAAATAAGCTTTTGTTAATGCTTGTGGACATTTAATACGTCTTATTTAAAATATTTTTTTGACCTAAAACTCAAATTTATTTTTGTATGCATACTCGTGGTGCTCCTTTCCGTTGATACCCTAAGCACATGGTTATTTTGCTGAATAGTTAATCGAGCCCTGATGCAGCTTACCTGGGGG
>JAVFBW010027648.1:0-18473 GCA_034783835.1 Mopalia ciliata
GTCCAACACACACATACTCTTCCACAAATAATGCGTCACACACACATTTACATCCACGCGGAATAACTAATATTTAATTCACCCCATACATGGTGTACACTTACATATATCTACCGTCATATCACACCACGTACACACTGATGTATGCACGCACACTAATTAACATATTTAACACTTTAATATGCAGTAAACCCCACGCAGAGACAGTACACACTAGCGCACGAGTATAGTACTGCTGTCAAATACTGTTAAATACTTAAATTATAAGCAATCCCCAGTAAGAACTGTATAAACCTTGTATCTATTAAGAAATTCAATGTATATTTATTATAAATAGAAAATGCCCTATATACCTTGACCAAGAATAGACGTTTAACTTATTTAATTATAATAGCATAATAAATTGACTCAATTTGCGAAGGACGCTAACATTTTTGTTGACAAAAAGGCTGGATAGGCCGTGGCTTAATTTATTATTAATATAATAATTTGGTATCTTTTCTATACGTTGATCTTTATAGAAACAACATTCAAATATATAATGGTATTCATCACCAACTGTATGATGATCACACTTGTCACACAGCCTGTATTTAGCATCAATGAATTTGCCCCAAAAGTATAATCTGATCGGAAGGATATCCACACTCTACATTTCGCACACTTAAAAATAAACAAATAAACAATAAAAGTACTGAATAAGAATAAACCCGTCGCTTAATATAATATTCACTCTTTATTTGTCATCTTAGTTATCATTTTTCCTAATAAAATGCATGGTTTTGTATTGTTGACTGTAGGCTAAATCTATGGGAGTTTTCGACTTGTGGCAGTCTGCACTCAATGACCTATTTATACAGCATTTAGGACTAAGGTCAGTCTTCACTGCGTTTTGTTGTTATTGCAATCTTGATGCAGAATATCATTTATTAAAATTTAATTGAGTTGGGAATGTGTCCTGCTGAGGCTAAACTTGCACAGCACGTGGAATATATTCCTATCGTCTTTGCATTCGTCTTGAAAGTCTACACAGGACGATAGGAGCACAAATGAAGATACGGTCCCTTGCTATGGGGGAAAAATCATTTCTCATTTGTTTCTGATAAGTGGAACTATTTTGTACATATCTAAAATTAACTTGAGTACAATTCTTTGCCGCATATGTGAAATTCTTTTTTACTTATGTTGAAAAGATTTTCACTTATGTTAAATGCAATTTCAAATATGTAAAATAATTTTTTTTACATATATGAAATTAAAGTTTATTTTAGATATGTAGATTTCTTTTCCACATATGTGAAATAGTTAGGTTTTGGTGTTTTATTTTACTTATGTGGAAAATAATTTTAACGCATATTCATACGCTAAACAACGACATTTTTATTTAGTAAGTCCATGATAACTAGCTTCTAAGCCGTTAATGTGTATGGCTAACTTTGTGTCCATATCTGCGGAGAATATAATAAAATACAGTTTGTATATCCAGTGGCTGCTTGAGGATTCTCTCGGAGATTAGTAATATAGTTATTACCTTGAACGATCAAGTTATTTATTGAACTATCAAGTTATTATCTTGAACGATCAAGTTATTATCTTGAACGCTCAATGTAATTAAACAAGGAAACTATGTGGCGGAACTGCCATTGAGTCATAGTTGGACAGCTCCCATATCTTTTTTTCAAGTGTCTCTCAGAGATAGAAATATCATGTTCCTGTTTTAATACATATATAGATTGTATTTAAACCTAGCTATGAAGTACCCACATTTCAAAGAGTCCCTATCAATAGTGCAACATAAGAAACATAATTAAACTATATGATATTAAAATAGCTGATCTTTCTGTTTTTCCATTGGCTATCTTGAACGTTCAAGACAATAACTTGAACGAGCATCTTGTTGGGAAGAAAAAATATAATTCGCGTGTCCGTTTCATGCTTCCGTCTCTAACACCTCTGAACACTGAAAGAAATGTTTCGTCCTATACATAGAGGGTGCTAGTTAAATGACATCACTGCCGTTTATGGGAATTTGAGGTAGTGGAACAACTCACCTGGATCTCACCTACACGGGTTAAGGTCAAGGATTCCAATTACCTCAACACGATTTTACACCAATTATAAAAAAGTGAGACTTTAAAAGCTTTGTTATGTATCAGTTTGTCTATTGGCTATATAGTAAAGATGATAATATATATCTATTGTGCCGATGGGAACTGTAAGTTTATTGACTGGGTTAGATTCATTAATTCATTAATATATGTTAGCTAATTGATTGGTAAGTTCTGTTCTAATATGAGTCGTTGGGCATGAGTGGATAAAAATATTTCACGAGTAGACGTAAATATTTCAAGGTATTTCCAAACAGTGTATGAATAGAACATGATACAAGAAGATGTACGGCATGTTGGAGAATTGGACATCATGAATTGTCATCTGGAAACATTTTGGTTGCAAATATATATAGTTTTTTTTTTTTGCTGCTCGTCAGAGTTTGTCTGATTGCTTACGTGAAAGTGTCTCTGTTAAAGCCTAACTCGTGACGCGATAAGGTAGAACCGGTCGGCCCCGTTTCATATAGGGTTACAAATGAAATATATCTACCTAATGTTAAAAACTACCCCAACACTTAAACGTTTATATATTTGGTACCACAGAGTGTGCAAGTACTACCATAACTCTTGATAACTGATCAACGAGCTTGGCAGGCCAATTAACATTATGGTTCAACTTTATCCGCTTGAGACATTTGATTTTCAACTAGCACCATGCACGAGTTGAACATCAAGTATCGAGAGCTGAGAAATCATGGTGTTCCTTTCTCGAACATGTGCGCACTGGTTTTGTTATGCCGAAGATATAAAAGTTCCAGTCTTTGGGACAGGTTTTATCAGAGTCAAACATTAGCGAAATAGATTGTCAGTTACAAGGTGTTTCTCCTATCCTGATACACACCTATGTTACCACAGTTCCGCTTACATAACTGACGGCATTATATCTACACGAATTTTCATCTAAACTCGAGTCTTCACTGGAAATGCAAATTGAGTGGTCGTATTTAAACGTTGGTGTAATTATTTTAAAGATGACGAAACCCAATTCAAATTGATCAATAGTTTCTAATATTCCTGATGACAAAGTACAACCTTATTCTAAAAATAAATAGTTTCTAACACAAATATACACACGTAAAGACAAATGTAAATTTTGGTTTTATTTGCTACAGTATGAACTGACAGCTGAAATGATTTCATCAAATTATTTACATAAATGCAAATTTGGGTGTTTTTTACTACAGTATGTACTGACAGCTGAGAGGATTTCCTCAAATTATTTTACATAAATGCAAATTTGGGTGCTTTTTACTACCGTATGTACTGACAGCTGAAAGGATTTCATCAAAATATTTACATAAATGCAAATTTGAGTGTTTTTGACTACAGTATGTACTGACAGCTGAAAGGATTTCCTCAAATTATTTTACATAAATGCAAATTTGGGTGTTTTTTTACTACAGTATGTACTGACAGCTGAAAGGATTTCATCAAATTATTTACATAAATGCAAATATGAGTGTTTTTTTGCTACAGTATGAACTGACAGCTGAAAGGATTTCATTAAATTATTTACATAAATGCAAATTTGGGTGTTTTTTACTACAGTATGTACTGACAGCTGAAAGAATTTCCTCAAATTATTTGACATAAATGCAAATTTGGGGTTTTTTTTTTTGCTACAGTATGTACTGACAGCTGAAAGGATTTCATAAAATTATTTACATAAATGCAAGTTTGGGTGTTTTTTTTACTACAGTATGTACTGACAGCTGAAAGGATTTCATCAAATTATTTACATAAATGCAAATTTGGGTGTTTTTTGCTACAGTATGAACTGACAGCTGAAAGGATTTCATAAAATTATTTACATAAATGCAAATTTGGGTGCTTTTTTTTTACTACATTATGAACTGACAGCTGAAAGGATTTCATCAAATTATTTACATAAATGCAAATTGTGTTTTTTTTTTACCACTGTATGTACTGACAGCTGAAAGGATTTCATCAAATTATTTACATAAATGCAATTGTGTATTTTTACTACAGTATGAACTGACAGCTGAAAGGATTTCATCAAATTATTTACATAAATGCAAATTTGGGTAATTTTTACTATAGTATGTACTGACAGCTGAAAGGATTTCATCAAATTATTTACAAATCTTAACAAAAAAATTCCTCACAAAATTCCTTTATGTGCAGCGTTGCAACGAAAACGTAATCAGTAAAGGGGGCAATTTACGTAATACTAGCATTCATTCAATCATAACAAACGCCTTTAATATACAATTCCCAAATCTTTAACTCTACTAAGAATGGTTTTCAAACCATGATGTTAATGTCGTTGTACGACATGTCTTCAAAGCCTGTGAAATCTTCAGGTAGCATAGTTGCTGATTGGATCGACGGCAAGGACTCCTGTGAACCGTGAAGCCATAGCATGTCTTCTTTAACCTGGGATAGGTCCACAAACAAGTCAGCTTCTTGCTTTAAATCCAGCAGACACACGCTTTTGGTAATCGTGTCTTTTTTCAACGTTCCGTTTGGTAACCAATGGTTCCCGTTCAAATTCGCCTGGCAGTTTGTCTGAGTCGTTTGTGCGTCTTCCTGATTCTGCTTCTCATTTTGTAGCTCATCACACTTAGAGCTGTCCCCGGGAGCCGAATTAGAATAGTTTAAACATGACGAGGATTCGGATAAACTGTTACCATCATTGCTGGACTCTTCTGGAACATTAGCTTCTAAAATGAGGTCGCTGATAGGCCAATTTTGTTTAAACCTATTAATGGTCTCGTCTACCTGACCTTTAAAACTAATGGAGTTCAAACTGAGAGATGGTGCTTTTGATATCCAAACTGTTTTAAACAACCATGGAAGAAACCCACCAGCTAATGTAGCCATCATCTGATTCGTTGAAGAGATCTTATAGACCTCACCAAATGCCATCACAACGATCATAACAAAAAGTAAAAAGAGTATAATATTCATAAATTTTCCAGTGGCTCTTAAATGACTGAGGTACACCGGGCCAGGACATCCGGACACTCGAACATTGCACAGCTCCTGAAATAGTTTCAAAGGAATCCTGGGAGTGTCGTTAGAATCCAAAAACAATAGCAAATGACCCACTTGCCAGCGCAGTTTTTTCTTATCTATATTCAGTTCGGTGGGTATTTCCTGTGATTCATCCACGACTTTCACCTTAAAACCAACGTTTTCTTGAACATTTGATGGTAAACAAGCCACTTTCTGAAGATCGTCTACTCGTTTCATCATATCCTCGACGATATTTTTGTTAAATTCCAAGTAATTTTTGTAAACATTATTGTAACAATCATGGCTGTATAGGACCACGAGAAATACTAGAGAGACATATTTCAGTGTGGACCCGGCGTTTACAATAACACCCATGAGAGTAAAACAAATGACCTCTACAAACATAGTGACACACTCCATTAACAGTAATGTCATGGCGTACAACAACGAGAGACAAGATAATCCAACAAGTAACTGTAATACTACTTCTCTGAATAAGTGACATTTAGAATAATACAATGGAAGTGGTGAGTATGACAGGGATTCAGATATACTCCCCCGTGGTACCTCTTTAACTTCAAAACGACAAAAGATTCTCTTTTTTAATTCTTTGGCCCGTTCGAGAAGCGATCGTTTTTCAGCTGTATCTACTTCCTCTGGTGCTTTGATGGCGTACCTTCTGGAGTATGACACCAGCCTAAATGACATGTAAATAGTAGGTACACAGTACATCACAAATCCTATGACAGACAATGGTATCACTATTAACCAGTAAAATGGAGCTATCAAAAGACCAAATAGTCCGAAGCGTTTAAAAGGCCAAATTATCACTCGCAAACATTTGGAAAATGTGTCTAGATGTGATACATTGCTCATGTCCCGCAGTGAGCCTTGGATCACGTCCCGGAAGCGCTTTCTCATTGTCTTATTACCAAAAATGATAATAGAACCTGCCATAAAATACATTACATACATAGAAATAAAAACAGGATGTGACGGTTCAAGGTATAGCAATAGACCTCCACGGAACATGTTATAAGGCTCGGAAATGTTCAAATATTTTATAGCATGTCTTCTTCTAAATATTTCATCCTGTTCATAGACGTAATATACAAGAAGACGAGCAAAATATGGAATCGGTATGATAGCCACCATTAGGAGGATTCGGATAAATCTGACCAGACAATGATGCCATGTAAACCGCTCATCCAGATTGTTCTTTATCAGCCCACAGATACTCTCGCCACAACATTCTGTAAAGGGCTCGATATGGCGCAACTTACAACGGATAACATTTTGGTATAACAAATGCATCAAGCCAGTTGGGGCTTCATTTTCAGGTAAGAGGCGTTTAGTTTGAACTCTGAGGCGAAGTTCAGGAGCGCGTAATTCCACAACCTCGTCACGTGGTAACGCCTCCACTAATTCGCGAAACTGACGCCAGTGAAAAATGTCTTCGTGTGTTAAACACTTCTTGTATTTAACAGAAGGATCTTCCTTTTCTGAAACAAACACTTTCACCAACGGTTTGTTTATCAGCTTAACTATATATTCATCTACCATGTATTTCACTTTGTACATTGACCGAGGAACTAAAACAGGGCTATACAAAAGCACTGTTAATTTGACCAGGGTGATACAAACATACAGTACGGTGATCCACACATCTCTCAACCGGTCCAAACAAACTATCTGACCGTCAGCTCCTTTTCGACAGCAATTGTACATAAACTGTGCATATCCACTGATGTTTTGGATAATTTGGTTACAAACATATTGTTCCTGGAATGAATAAAATGGGGTCTTTTCTGAAGTCAGCTCTTTAAGTAAAAACTGTCTGATAAGTTCATTTCGTTCCATGTCGTTAAGTTGTCCATAACAACCACGCGGAACGTCAATGAGACTGACATTGAGAGGAGCTACACCAATCGTCAGCATGGTCAGAGACATTATGTCGTAGTTGAATGATAACATAAGTAGAGTTTGACCATGTTTACTCGGGGCTCTAACCCAGTACAAAGGTCGATAATTCCCTAATGAATCCACTTCTCGGGTCGGGGGAGTAAAATTCGCAACATTAAACTCAAACTCAATCAGTTTGGCATCTTTTTCTATAAAATATAGAGTGTCGTATACATTTTGGTCAGCAGTTTTGAGTCCACAAGGTATGGTCAGGTTGGACATAGTAAACGCAACCTTTGACCTGTTTCTTGGTGGCGGGATATCGGAGTGTTGTGTACCCTGGAAGGTAAAGGTTCCGTTGGCGGTCAGCGTCAGTGCCGAAAAGAGTAGGTATGTCACAAAAGAAGACATATTCCTTGTGATTAACCATTCAGATTGACTAACCCACTCCCTGCTCTAGTTTAGCGCGCGTTAAACTCCGGATATGTCA
Source organism: Mopalia ciliata (assembly GCA_034783835.1). NCBI lineage: Eukaryota > Metazoa > Mollusca > Polyplacophora > Chitonida > Mopaliidae > Mopalia > Mopalia ciliata. The sequence continues at coordinate 7,483 of JAVFBW010027648.1, forward strand.
GAGACACGGGCTGAAGTTCCACGATGGGAAGATTGTTGACTTTCACAGAGGGTCATCCACATAACATGATGGTTAGAACAGCCCATCATTCCACCTTTATTTCCATCCATCTGCATTTGTACACCTGTAGAAGTAAACCAGATTATACATATAAAGCACATTTAAACTACTGAAACAAAATGCGATTCCTAAATTCTAGTAAACAACCTGTGTGTATTAATTGTTTGTTGGACATTACGCTTATTTACTCACGTTTTTATGTTCAATACAGCATAATACAATTCATTCAAAATGTGACGAACTATTTAAATGGACACACAGTGATTTCAGATTGCATTAACCAACATAAAATCGTATAAATATACGTTTCAAGATGACTTGCCTGATTTGCAGGGATATAAATTCGTCATTACGAGCGCTATCACATGTACCTTGCTATAACAGATTGATTGTAGAAAAGGGCCTTGCATTAACAATGTCCTGAGTGTATATATTGCTGTACAACAGAACAAACGCGATAAGTAAGAGTGTTCTATAAATCATATTAAGACGGTCCAGGATTTTTTTATACTGTGTACATAACGACATATTGCTCTCTAAGTGAGATTGATGAGAAAAGACATCGTAAAGATAAACACTGGGTTAAACTTAGTGATATCCTGTGTTATAACAAAGCCTTAAATCATAAGACCGGTCGATTCAAACTAAGACACGGAAAACACATATTTTGAGCATTCTGTCACTAAAGTTTGTTATATAACTACCATATATGTGTCTGCATGACACTGTTTACTTCTTATTTATGTAGAAACTGACGGTTAGGTCGCACTTAAAGAACTGATAAATTAAATGCTATAAAATTGAGTTAGCTAGATACAGAGTGAATGAGTGGCGGTCCGCAGTAATCGAGTGTGGGTGTGTTGAATAGGTAATGTACACAATGGGCATTATGTTTAACTTCGGGGTATTAACGTGTATTTATAGAGTAGGCTTGGTATAATGACTAACACTGACTGAATCAGAAATAATACTTAACAAAAATAATTACAGAAGAATTTAAAATCCATCAAATAAAAAAGAAACCTGCATTTGGAATTATTTCGGGACACAAATATGGATATGTTTGGGGTTTTTTTTTGTTTTAATTGGGGTTTATCCCCGTACTTAAGGCTGTTTCACTTAGATGACGGCTTGCTAGACCAATAGGTTGAGAAAACCACCCTCGACGCCACTGGCAACAAACAAAGGCAAGGCAGGACAAATACAGGACAATCACAGGACGTACTACAGGGACATCACAAACAGATCAAATTCATGTTGTCCCCGAGCCCTGCGGTCACCAGGGCAACAAGATGCCTGTGGTAAATTGATAAAGATAACAACACGCAACATGGGATAACATACAGCTGTATCGATCAGTTGTTAACACGACTGCTACATATTTCTTTTAGGATTTCTTGTTTTCTAGCGAAAGTCACCTGTTGGTGTTGTAAGTGAAATGTAAGGTAGACGTTTAGGACCAAATTTATTGAAATGGTTTGACTATAGTAACTGAAATAAATCTATACAAGAGTAACAAAAATCGTAAAGACCTACTGACTAAGGTAAAACTTTCCTCTGTATCCGACAGTATGTAACACTCATTCTCTTTAACAGACATGTTCATTGGTTTATCCGAATATCTTGTTAATTTGTTAATTTGTTAATGTTAATTTGTACGCTGATTTATTTCTCACCCGTGCCGAATATCCTGTTGGCTACAATTGTAACAATACTTTATACACCATATAAATGGTGATAACCTTCTCTCGAGATGTCTGTAGGTTACCCATAACACAAATGGAGATTAAGATTAGTTAAGAAACTTGTCTCTAGAACATAAGATGATTCATCGATCGATAATTAATCTACATCTCTGTGCCAGTGTGATTCCTTTGAAGTCATATAATAGAATGTTGAACATCAGTTGAATATAGCATAATTCTGTATATTTGTGCAGTTTCTGTTAGTTTTTGTTTTTATCGGATATATTCAATGATGAATTTCGGTTTCATTGAAATATCTCTTGTAAGTTACATATATCACATACTTTTACACAATGGAGGCCTACATGGTCCTTCTGAAGTTTTGTAGGTTACCCGTAACAACTCGCGATCCAGAACTCTTTACAAACTTGGCTCTGTGAGTTTGTCTACAACATGAAATTATTCGTCGGTTTTAATCGACAGCCCTGATGAACTAAATGTTTAAATATATATAATATTAATGATGTATATTTGTATTTGTGCGATCCGCCACGCCCCTTTAATATTTCGTGTTTAATATGTATGAAGACATCTCAAGCATCATTAGACACATGATTCTATGACATTATTTACAGTATTATATCTTCATGGATTGATATCCCCGGAAATATAACGCTGTATTGAGCTTTGTTAGGTTGAGTTATCCTATAATTATAAATGACTGAAAAATATAGAGATTAACAATGAGTTTCGTAAGGACATCTATTTGACATATTTAATGAATAAGTTATTTGTTTTATAGGACCTGTGTCAGAGAGTTATTTACACTGGTCCACTCTTACCCAAGATTTATAGGGTTGGCATACCTGCGTAGTTCCAACATTAACAAATCTTCAACGAGTTTTGTTTATGACAGGCCTACAATGAGCTTATATTTAACATATGTTAAAATCTTTTTCATTTATGTAAAATAAAAAAGGCGATTGGAACCCTTTTGTATATATGTCAAATAAATGCATGCAAGCTCACGGTTACAGACTTCTTTAACCCGGCCTGACAAACAGGCAGTCTTTACCAGAGCTTCCTGTTATTTCACTCGTCTGAAGGGAGAAGAACCATCGGAACACGTCTAAAGGGAGAAGAACCATCGGAACACGTGTAAAGGGAGAAGAACCATCAGAACACGCCTAAAGAGAGTGGAACCATCGGAACACGCCTAAAGGGAGTGGAACCATCGGAACACGTCTAAAAGGAGTGGAACCATCGGAACACGCCTAAAGGGAGTGAAACCATCGGAACACGCCTAAAGGGAGTGAAACCATCGGAACACGCCTAAAGGGAGTGGAACCATCGGAACACGCCTAAAGGGAGTGGAACCATCGGAACACGCCTAAAGGGAGTGAACCATCGGAACACGCCTAAAGGGAGTGCAACCATCGGAACACGCCTAAAGGGAGTGCAACCGTAGGAACACGCCTAAATGGAGTGGAACTATCCGAACACGCCTAATGGAGTGGAACCATCGGAAAACGCCTAAGGGGAGTGAAACTATTTTAACAAGCCTAAAGGGAGTGGAACCATAGAAACACGCCCAAAGGGAGTGGAACCATAGGGACAAGCCTAAAGCGAGTGGAACCATATGAACACGCCTAAAGGGAGTGGAACCATAGGAACAAGCTTAACAGGAGTGGAACCATAGGAATACGCCTAAAGGAAGTGGAACCATAGGAACACGTCTAAAAGGAGTGGACTCATTGGAACACGCCTAAAGGGAGTGGAACCATAGGAACTCGCCTAAATGGAGTGGAACTATCCGAACACGACTAAAGGGGTGGAACCATCGCAAAACGCCTAAGGGGAGTGGACTCATTGGAACACGCCTAAAGGGAGTGGAACCATAGGAACTCGCTTAAATGGAGTGGAACTATCCGAACACGACTAAAGGGGTGGAACCATCGGAAAACGCCTTAGGGGAGTGAAACTATTTGAACAAGCCGCAAGGGAGTGGAACCATATGAACACGCCTAAAGGGAGTGGAACCATAGGAACAAGCTTAAAGGGAGTGGAACCATATGAACCCGCCTAAAGGGAGTGGAACCATAGGAACAAGCTTAAAGGGAGTGGAACCATAGGAACAAGCTTAAAGGGAGTGGAACCATGGGAACACGTCTAAAAGAGTGGACTCAGTGGAACACGCCTTAAGGGAGTGGAACCATAGTAACACGTCTAAAAGGAGGGAAATCATTGGAACATGTCTTGAGGGCGTGGAACCATTGAAGCACGTCTAAAAGGAGTGGAATCGTTGAAACAAGTCTAAAAGGAGTGGAATCATTTGAACAAGTCTAAACGAAAGGAATCATTGGAACAAGTGTAAAAACAGTAAAATCATTGGATAAAGTCTAAAAGGAGTGGAACCATAAGAACAAGTCTAAAGGGAGTGGAACCACCGAAAAAAGCCTAAGGGGAGTGAACCTATTTGAACAAGCCTAAGGGGAGTGGAACCATAGAAACACGCCCAAAGGGAGTGGAACCATCGGAACATGTCTTAAGGGCGAGAAACCATAGGAACACGTCTTAAGGGAGAGGATTGGACCACGCCTCAAGAGAGTGAAACCAGGCCTAAAGGGAGTAGAACCATTGGAACATGTCTTAAGGAAGAGGAACCATTGGAACACGCCTAAAGGACCATCGGAACACGTCTCAAAGGAGAGGAACCATCGGAACACGCCTACAGTGAGTGGAACCATTGGAACGAGTGTACAGGGAGTGGAACCATCAGAACACGTCTAAAGGGAGAGGAACCATCGGACGACGCCTACAGGGAGTGGTACCATTGGAACGAGTCTAAAGAGAGTGGAACCATAGGAACACGCCTGCAGGGAGTGGAACCATTGGAACGAGTCTGAAGAAAGAGGAACCATCGGAACACGCCTTTGGGGAGTGGAACCATCGGAACGAGTCTAAACGGAGTGGAACCATAGGAACACGCCTTAAGGGAGAGGAACCATCGGAATACGCCTAAAGGGAGTTGAACCATTGAAACACGCCCCAAGGGAGTGAAACCATCGGACCACGCCTCAAGGGAGTGAAACCATCGGAACACGTCTAAAGGGAGAGGAACCATAGGGACACGTCTAAAGGGGAGTGGAACCATCGGAACACGTCTAAAGGGAGAGGAAATATCCTAACACGCCTAAAGGGGAGTGTAACCATCGGAACACGCCCGAAGAGTGAAGCCAACGGAACACGCCTAAAGGAAGTCGAACCATTGGAACAAGCCTAAAGGGAAAGGAACCATCGGAACACGCCTAAAGGGAGTGCAACCATCGGAAAACGCCTTAAGATGAGTACAACCATCGGAAAACGCCTAGAGGGAGTGCAACCATCGGAACACTCCTAAAGGGAGTGGACGATGGTCATAGTAGTGTTTGAGATCAAGAGGGGTAACTTTGAACGCAAACGCAGATCGACAAAATCATTTTACCGATAAAAGTTTCACTATAAGCTTTTCTATTAACGAGTTTGGGATTGATACACGGTCTATAAGCGCGTATGTGATCAGTAAAAGTTATACATAAGCTTCAGTAGCCTAGGTGACAATGTGGGGGCCAACTGTTTCTCAATACTTTACTGTCTGGATCTCTTATCCAAAATCTTTTTCACATATATGAAATATAATTTATTTTACATCTCCGAAATGGTTTGTCACACATAAGGTATAAGAATTCTCAATATGTATACATTACTTCTACATATGCAATTTAACCTTTTTTTTGTGCATATGTGAAAATCATTTTAACATATCTCATAAAAGAATTTCACATATGAAAACATAAAAGCAAAAAGAATTCAACGCGTAGAATTAATGTAGAGGTGATAAAATGGCTTGTCCCAACAGGTCCACAGTATTCTATATAAATAAATTGTAGAGACTATATTTAAGGTTACCCAGCCATATCAAAAAAGCAGTTAAATTAAAAAAAATATAATTTCTCTGTAGAAAATCCAGTATAAGACCATTTTCGGCCTCGTTGGACCTAGCTATAAATGTAAAGACTGACAATTTGTATGGTCTCTCAAAATGTTCTTTCTCAAGCAATGTAATTTTGAACCCAACTGTACACATTGTGACGATCGGTAATAGTTGTTTAAATCTGATCTAAAACTTCAGTAACTCTGACAGAAATTTAATTATATTATATGAATATATCCCTTTGGTATGGAACCCAATAGCGGCCATCTCGCTGCATCGCGCTGAGTGCGAGGTATATCAAGAGCATTAGAAAACATTCAGTGGGCGAATGAACTGTTAAAAATGCCGATTGAGTGTAAGTCATTTCAGTACATTATGTTAATGATTTTATATATAAATGTCGTAGATCAAAGGCTTGAAATACATTATACCCGCGCTAGTGTAATTAATCATTAAATTACACAACAAATGGTATACACTGTAATAGATTCATCAATATGGTCCATGTACTATCCTTATCTCATGTTGTGTTATCTTTCAATATAGTTCTATATCAGTCGTCCTCATCCAAAAAACAATATAACGTGTGGGAAATATTAATATGTCTGTCAATGTTCAAATTAATCAAACTATGTCTTTTTTATATTTAACTAATTCAGGCTTATAAAAAACGCTCGATTTTCTAGATGGCTTGAATTCTTCTCACAAACAAGCCTACAGATAAAAACAACTTTAAGACAAAATTGATTTGATTTAAAACCAGACCTGAGTTCACCGACAAGTTCTGGTTTTCATGTGATTGCTACTAGACCCTCTAGATATCACAATACAACATGGCTTTAAAATGTAAGAGAGTGTAGGAGTCCCAAGTTATGTGAGGTTCCATTGTCTATCCTCATATCGTTTTCAAGCACATAAAGAGACTGTTAAAACATAGGTGTATATACATACACGCAATTGCGTTTACAAGTAGTTTTTACTAGTAAGGATAGGTAGGATAAGTAACCAAGAAAGTGTTTATGCAGAAGGCAGAGATCATAAGGTTACCAAACATTGATTGCTGAAGAGTATATATATAGACTTCATTCTATTGACTCGTAAATATTTTGTGGTTACACACCTGTAATAGAAAGTTTTACTTTGGCCATGCGCCGTGGCAATCACAGTTTGATATCTGGTAGTAATTTATGTATTGTAAAAATTCATATACTCTTCTGACCTTTGAGATATCATTGCCCTTTGTTATAACATATGTGGAAACTTGATTGAGCAAACTGTTACCTCATAGAGCTGACCAAACATTCAGTGTCCAAGTCGGTCCCTTTTGGGTCTGATTACTTCCTCCGACACCAGCTCCCTTATTCAAACTCACGATGTATAGTGTTACCCAGCTTTAGGTTGACGGAATCTGCCCTTCCGATACAGAATACGACAGTTAGACTGTTTGATCTCATTCGCTCAGCCCACTCGATCTAGTCAGCAGGTTGAGAGGAAAAGTCAACGTGTATCCTGTCGAGAACGAGAGGCCGTGTGAAAGTACATCACAAACTTGTATAGCATTTGACTGGTCATGGTTTTATGACTTATTCATTTCTCTGGAACAAGGACAAAGGGTGTGAATTTTCACAATGAATATACTTCATTGTTCATCCAGCAAAACATCTATCTCCAAATATCAACAATGGCTCTACAGATAATCCAGTATCTGACCACAGACTAAGGGACTTATATACTGACACTAGATATATCTAATCCCAACACAATAATAGTTGTCATCAGTCACGGTTCTCAGATCGACTAGTATGTTGATCCGAAGTAGATTAAGAAAAATTTAATGACCTCAGAAAATTCGATTTTCTGGAATTTACGTTATAATGTATGAAATTAAGTTTGGTTAACACTGCTTTGCTCCTCATTTGAGGTATACCCTACGGAGTCCAAGAGTTTAACACCACTATAGTTTCCTTGCATCATTATTTAATGAATGCAATTTCCGTAACAACTATAACTGCGATGAATGATTTATTGTACCTTTTAGAAAGTAAAGATGAACACTTATTTTTGTTATTTTGGGATAACACTTTCTTAGTTTGAAGACTCTAGTTCAGAAAATTTTGCGGGTTAAAACCCGTCCGGGAATCGATCCCGACCCTCAGAATTAGGCACGTAATCTCCAGCAATAATGTCGGCCATCTAGACCACTTAGCCACCCGGCCTTCTAAAAGACAATATGAAAGGTAAGTCAGCTCGAGTCTAGGTAGCGGACATTCAGCTCTCAAAGCTGAAAGCAATGAATATTTTCTTGTTATTTTTAGAAAGTGAGAGATTTACAGTATTTTCGTTATTTTGGAATAACGCTTTCTTAGTTTGAACAGATTATATTTCAGAAAATTTTGCAAGGTGAAACCCGTCCGGGAATCGAACCCACGGCCTTCAGCGTTAGGCACCAAATTGCCAGCAGTAAAGAAAGTTTAAAGTTAGTCAGTTGGAGTCTAGGAAGCGGACATTCACTACCCCTCTGATATTAGAGTGACACCGCCCCCAAAGCTGAAAGCAATGAATAAATTATTATACCTTTCAGAAAGGGATAACACTTTCTTTAATCTAGCTACCTAGGCTCCAGCTGAATTATGAATAACTTTCTATTTTTTATAGAAGGCCGGGTGACTGAGTGGTCTAGGTGGCCGGCATTTACTGCCGGCGACTCGGTGCCTAACTCTGATGGTCGTGGTTTCGATTCCCGGACGTGTTTCAACCTGTAAACTTTTCTGAACTAGAATCAGTTCAAACTAAGAAAGGCCTATCCCTCAATAACGAAAATACTGTTAATCTTCAGGTTAGTGAAATATTTGAAGACATTGATGACAGGTACTGGTACTGTGAAAAATGTATTACTGACACAGTAAACTTGCTATGTGAAATCAAATGGTCCTCCATTCATGAACTCGTCTCTTAGAAAAGTCATGCATTTACAAGAAAAGGCAACTTTTCAACAAATTCAAACTTTTTAAATCTGACAAGTACTGGAATGAATATAGAAAACAGAGAAATCTTGTCACCAAACTCAGAAGGATCTCGATTAAAAACTACTTCTCAGAACGTTGTTCAGATGGAGCTAAATCTAAAAACTTTTGGTCAACCATTAAACCCTTCCTGTCATCTAAAAGTATAGCATCTGATGACATTGTTATTCTTAAGAAAGGTGCCCAAGTCATCTAAGATCAAAACAAAGTGTGTGAGACTATGAACAATTATTTCTTAGACATTCCGTCAGATAATATAATGGAAAAATCTAAAAATATAAATGATATTGCCAAGGTGATCTCTGAAAATATAGAGACCTCCTCTAATTTTACTTTCACGCCTATTACTCAACAGCCAGTTGGGTCAATTATAAATTGTTTATCCAGAAAAAATCCACTGGTATAGACAATTTACCAGCGAAGATCACGAAAGCAGGTAGGAACGTGTTAGAAGAACCCTTAGCTAACCTTATAAATTATTCTATACTTACTTCTACTTTTCCTTCGCAGTTAAAACGCGCTCAGGTCACTCCACTTTATAAAAAAAATGACTATGGAAAAATCAAACTAAAGGCCTGTTAGCATCTTGCCCTGCATATCAAAATTTTTTGAAAGAGTACACCATGAGCAACTATCTACCTGCTTTGAGAAAATATTTAGTCCGATGTTGCCAAACTACGCTTTTGAAAATAAATATGTAGCCACTATAATGATGGACCTGTCTAAAACTTTCGATTCACTTTCTCATGACATCCTCATTCGAAAGTTGCAAGCTTACGGCTTGTCTCAAAAGGCAATACACTTGTTAAAAAGTTACCTAGAAAATAGACAACAACGAGTAAAGATTGGCAGCTGTGTAAGCAGGTGGAGGCGTGTCCAAAGGGGTTGCCACAGTATCCATAGTTGGGCCGATGATTTTAAACATTTTTTTTAAATGGTCTTTTCTTTTACATGACAAAAAGCACCATCTATGACGACAACACCTTATCCTTCAATGATCAAAATTACGAAAATTTGTTTGAGACACTCACTGAAGACTGCTTGACAGGTACTAAGTGGTTCAAAGCAATTCAATGAAAGTAAAGGTGTACAAATTCAAAGCTATAGCTTTTGGTAGGAAAACAAAAGGAAATGGTTTGTCCGTAAACATAGATGGTATTAGCATTATAACGTCGAGGAAACTGTCAAACTATTAGGTGTAAATGTAGATTACTTGTTCAATTTTAACCAGCATGTTTCTAAAATTTGTAAAAAAAAGCAACTCAGCAATTTGGAGCGCTGAAGAGGATTGGAAACTTTTCATGTATTAAATCTAAACTTAACATTTATCATTGCTTTATTTTATCCAATTTTAATTTCTGTCCTTTTGTATGTCACTTTTGTGGATCAGACTGTATACAAAAGTTAGAAAAGATCCAAGAGCGAGCTCTGCGATTTGTTTATACAGACAATAAAAGTGATTATGCCACTCTACACAAAAATGCTAATCCTATTGACATACGAAGTTTTTGAATCCTTACACAGCCAAGGGCCAGAAATTTGAACTTCCATTTTTAATCTAAAAAAATCTGTTTACTCCTTTAGAAAAGAACATTTGTTTTCATTACCTAAATGCAAAACCAGCAAATATGACCTGCGTTCTTTAACATATGCAGCAACTGAAATTTGGAATAATCTTCCAAATTCTTTTAGAAAATGTGAAAATTATAATACTTTTAAACAAATGATATCTAAAGGGCATGGATCAGAATGTACATGTGCCTTATGCTTTAAAAGATAATGTTTATTACTTTTCCTATTATTTAATTTAAATTTATTTTATTTCATCTCATATTTTATTGTACATATGTCTTTTTAAATCTTCTGCAAATTGTATATCTTTTGTATTTATTAAATGTATTTTTAATTGTTACCCTAAATGTTTTATAGTCGATGAAATAGCTATTAAAACTAGTGTTTATCACCTGTACAAATATCGATTCTAAATAAAGCTTATCTAAATATCTATCTATCTCAGACCCTCCGATAGATAGACCAATGTACAAACTTTAAAACCACAGCATGCATGTATGTTAAAATTCTAATCTGACCAGCAGAATCCAGCCTTTGTGTAGGCTACATTAAGCAGTTCTGCGAACCTCAGATAGATATTACATCTTTCACCTTTGGGAGCTGTGTCACTCTCCTACCAGAGGGATGGTGAATGTCCGCTACCTAGACTCCAGCTGATTAACCTTCTATTTTTGTAGG
>JAVFBW010027759.1:0-28538 GCA_034783835.1 Mopalia ciliata
AATACATAACATCACAAACAAATCTGCTTCCCGTTACCCTTTAGCTCTGCGAACACCAGGGCAACAGAAAGCAACCTAAAAATTAAAAAATTTGAAGTTGATATAAAAAACAAAGCACGATAAATACAAAGGAATATGTAATTACATATATATGAACTGGCAAATTTTGTTAATAAACTTCATTGAAACATGCATCTACTGATATGTGAAACACCAGAATCTTTTCTCCGCGAACCCATTTCTTTATTCCTGTTTTTAGTCTATTGTGAATAAGTGTACTCTAACAGTGTTCACCAGAACTTGTCTATTCTGGATGGCTTTTTAAACACCACAACTATATAAACAATGCTAATTGAATGTCTGTAATCTGACATCAGGAGACTGTCAGGTTGTTGTACATTGTCAGTGATGGTCACAAGGCCTAAGCTCTGCCAGCATGCATCCCACACGTCTGCCGCTATTAGCAAGCAGTTTTCAACAACAAGCAACTTTCAACAACAAGCATTTCTCAGCTTGCACACATCCAGTCTACATCCCTGCACTGCTGTTAGTAATGTAAACCATCTAAATTTTTATCTTTTTTTTATTTGATAAAAGCTTACATTGATGAGTAATCAATGACAAACTGAGCTTTGGGAGTTCGAGAGCATCAGTTCAACAATGCAGAATTGAGTCCTGCTGTATGCTGAGTTCTGAACATCAAGCAAGGTTCTGCACTGAATTATGTGGGGGTGATGTCCACTGATAGTTTTAAGGTAATTATGCATTGCTAAAGACTTTTCACACCATTGCAAGTATTAACACAAATCCCCGAAGAGATAAAGAGTGAATGTAAATATATATATGTCAGAGGTCAAAATCCTTATCCAACACAAATAAATTTTTGGCAAGAAATTATGTAAAAAAAAATACATTTTTTTTCAGTTGTGATTTGACAATGTGAACTATAATTTATTGTAAGCAATTTAATGGAGACACTTGTTCATAAATCAAATGTTTTTATTTATTGTTTTGTTGTTGTAACCCAACTGTAATTCTAAAATTTTGCCGTTACTTTTTTTTTTCAGATCCCCTGGGTTGTCGCTTTAAACAAGTTTCACTGTAGTTCAAGTTAAGAGCTGTACAAACTTTAAATTGTAATCAACATTTCCATATTTATTTATTTCTATATTTTGATTCATGTGGCAAATACACAGAACATACACGACCACAATGTACCCCTTACAACCTTTGAAGGTTAGAGAGGGTCCAAAGGGACAGTCAAATGCAGAACTTAATTTGTTTGTTTGGTTGGGGTTTAACATCGTACTCAAGGGTATTTCGCTTATATGACGACAGACTGTCCCCTTCACACTGTTCCCTGCCTTATTACTGTCGAAAACCTGAAGAAAACCTTGTAACAACCACCCCTGCGATTGCCAGGGCCACATCTTGTGACTCACTCATATACATTTAAAGGGTTGACAGACGGACTCGATCCTGTGAACGGTAGATCGAAATAGGCTTAGAAAGCGCACTCGCTTACCACAAAATATTTATGTGTTATTTGATATTTTCTAAAAATGAAAAATATTCCACAACAAGACATTGATAGGAAGTTGTGGATATGGCCAGGGTGGTTTTTATTTTAACATCCACTTAGTTACAGTACAATGTCATCAAATAAGTGAAATTCCGTTGAGAATTCAGGAGGTTAAGTAAAGAAATTGACACTGCACACTGAAAATGGTTTATCCAATTCCTGTAATTAAGGCAGTATTTATGATGATTGGTCTTAGAGATATTAAATTCTCAACTATATGTGCCAGTCATATTACCATTGGGATGATATATTTGGTCTTAGATGTACTATCTCTGTTGCCCCTAATTAAGTATATGACTCAATCAAAATAATTAAGATGTGGACTTAATTGGAATCTTTAATAATGTTTTGGTAGTGCTATATTTCAGAGGTATGAGGTCAGCGGATACATAAAGAGTGTGTAGAATCTTCTGGGTTTTAGATTTAATAAGTTCATCTAGAAAGATCCCTATGATTTGACAGCTGTGCAGTTACCCATCAGAAAAACAATTTCCAATGAGATATTTATATTCCCAGCCCACCAGGTTAATACCCTGCTATATCACACATTGAAGAACATCAGATTTATCTCTGAATTTCCGACTATAATCATGGCACCTCAAGGTTTTGTTTTCATCTGATGTCAAAAGGTTATGATAGTAGTTGAGTTAATAGTAAATATATGCAAGGAGATACACATTTTTTACATTAACTCCTGTAAACAGATTGGCCAGTCTTTTATCCAAGTATGTTAAATCCTTCATAATTCCCGAAACATGAATGCTTCATTAAACCGTTTTGATTGACTTGTTAGACATGATTGATGTTTTAGGCTGTATTGCACTTCAATGGTGCAGTCTGTTTCAACTATAAAATGTTATCTCCTTAATACTTTATTTGAAAATTAATCTAAAAAAACCCTAACATTTCTACACTTCAAACAAACTGCCCTTTAGACAGAGAGCGCTTCAGGTTTAGCTAAATTATTTAGAATCACTTTAATCGATTATAATTAGTTTTGTCTTTCTTCTTTAAACAATTCAGTGGTTTAACCATTTTAATTGATCAGCAAAAAAATCAAAGCTTGTAGCTTACATCAAACATAATTCTATCAAATGCATTTCTATGGCCGCTTGCACTATGTCTTTGGGCTAACTTTCAATTATTTTTTAAGTATAGAGAGAGCACTATTTTAATAATACAGCAGTGACACAGATAGTCAAAAGGAGAGAAGCATCAGTGAAATGTTATTATTCCACCATCTAATCACAAGCAAACAAATTAAAGGGAACTTTGTCATTCTTCAAGTTATTTAGCGTACTATTAGTGGCCTGATTGATCAGAGCTAGTTGGAATGTTGCCAGAGTACTCCGCCTGACTAGTAGATTATGTAGACAGGTTTCCACATTGTCTAGCCTATAGCCAAGACTATTGCTCGCAAATCTATTGACTTAAGATTGTAGGAGGTAGGTAGTGGTCATTGACAAGTCCAACGTCCATCGGAGATGGACTCCAGCTCAGCTTATTCTAGTGTGATCAGGTTTGAAAAGCAGCTGATAGAATAGGTGGGAGTAGAATAGAGAGTAGAGACAGTGTTATCAACTGATCCTATTCTCTAACATCCTGGACACCAACGGGGGGATCCCTTCACAAAATCTGCCCTGCTGGACAATTCCCATTTGCAGTCTAACACCAGAGCAATACTATTCAATGATCCACTGCACGTAAACCGGATGTTCTCATAGGCTCAATGGCCAGTGGTACAAAATGAATAACATGATAACGTTCAATACCCGAACCACATTGAGCTTCTAACACAAATTAACTTCCCATTCATCAATCAGGTTTTTATCCTGGTTACAGAAAGACAGGTTTTGTTTGACTAATCTATTTTCCTATGATACCCAAGTTTCCTTTACTACATACCCAAACTCCTCTGTTGGAAATGTAGGCCACCTGTCTATTTTTGGCACAGCTTCTGGTGGACAATTCTTAAAACACAATCCATTTACAGGTCCTCAGCACTTTCTAACTCCATTTTTTGTTTTCTTGTAGCACAGTAATTACATTATAACTAGTTCATTTTCACTCTCAAAGCTGGAGTGTCTTTTAATAGATGACACTATTAAAGCCTTAAAGTATTCATTAAAAGCTCTTATGGCATCCTTAAGTGGACAAAAATGTAACAGTTTCCCTTGAGCAGAGTTCTTTTCTCATTTTAATAACAGCTGGTTTGATCACATAATCAGATCTTTTTTGTTTTTGAATGTCATTTATGATATAAAGGTTAATCCCATGTTATTTGACAAGTAAAGTATGGGTAAATTCTGATTGTAACTTGTTCCTCAGGCAGAAACTGTCTGGGCTGTCAAACACATAAGCCTTGGAATAAGCCCTTCTAAAACCTGTCATGACAAATTGGATTCAGTGATACACACAGATGCCAATCACATCATGTTTTCTACATAGGATATAGTGATGATTGATTAACTGTCTATAAAGAGACCATTGAAGGTGTTTTCTATAAGCCTTATGCAGCAAGATATCTGAACAAGGAAGTTACATGCACCTCTATACCTATGAATATGGATACTTAAAAATACATCACATATAGAAGATAAATAATGACCACATACCAACTTAGTGTCAAATAAAACAAATGCAACTCTGAATATTGGAAGTCAATATTTAGTATTCTATATTTGGGCCTCTATGTAGCCATCAACTTTTTTTTTTACATATTCCTTATATTTTATATAGAAGATATAAGATAGGCTATCCTATCTAAATCACAAGCAAACTTTGCTTGACCTGCCAGAAAAGAGTGGTAGATTTTCTCACACAAAAGCCTTGTGGGTAATATCTAAAACAAGCCTCTGAACTTTGATATCTTTGTTTCAGCATATTTCCTGAAGAATGGTTGGAACTATATATTTGAGTAGATATTGAATTCTGAGGTCTCTTTGCATAGGAAAATTCATTTCCTTGCATACAATATAAAATGTACAGATGAGAGTCAGCGATTATACACATTTTTTTTCACAGCAATGACAATAGAGTAGTTGTGACTTTTTGATAAAATATTATGAAACATGATTTTCATTAACTCAGCAATAACATACAATACTATATCAGGAAAGGATTAAAGCCAAACTGTATACTGTACAACATAGTTTCCAACTGACAAGAAGAGTGAAGCTATTACCATAGAGTGATTAAGCAGCAAAATTTCAAGTTTGGTTTCTAAAAAACTTGAGTCTAAATAGAAGGAAAAAACATTATTCAAAACAGTTTTGGAAGCTGGCCAATTTTTGTAATCAACTGTCATTATTTAGCTGAACAGAATTCTTCCTAGGTTTTGATCCTAAAACTTAAATGGTTCAACCTACGACAAAACATAGTACGAAGATTTGGCAGGAAACATATAGAGCTCTATATCTAATTATGGTTCCTGACAGATGAAGGAGTTTTAGCCTGAACACAAGGCTTCAGCTATGGTTGCTGTTGTTGAAATTTCATGGAAGTCGTTTGAAAATAAACACCCTAAATGTAAATTTGTCATACCGTACCTGACAAAGAAGAGTTATAATAATATTTCCTTACCATTGGTAACTTTTCTAATAGTATATTGAAGTTTGTCCCTGGAGAAAGCACAGATTGTAGAAAATTGTTGGCTGTAAATGTCCCCATGTTTAACAACTAACCACACATGAAGCATCTAACCCCAAAACTGTTGACAAACCCTGTTTACTAAATGCCTTTTACATCATCAGTGGGGAATACAATAATACATAGTTTCAGAGAACAGAAGAATGAGGGGTGGGGAATTCCAATGGTAATTACAATATAATTAGTAAGCATCTAGGAAAACGAAGAGCCAATCAACTTTACTCACTTGAATTCATTGATGCGCACAGAATGAACCAAACCTTATGATGACAGCATCTTACATCATCATGTTTGGCATGCTGTTTGGCTCTTGGATATGTTTATGTGGCATGGAAGTACATGCCATTATATTACATAATTGAAATTGGCATTAAAAAACAATCTATCAATCAATCATCCAATCTACCTGTAAATGGGTGCCACTTAACAAAACAGCCACTAGAGAATATTAATGGTGAGTAAGATTTGTTTGATCAGGGATTGACATCATAATCATACTAGAGGACAGCCTTTCTGATTTCAGGTGAAAAAGTGTAAAAACATAGGGCAGAAAATCCCTTTTTTTGATCAGGGAGAGTCCAATTCTTGCTTACCGTCAATTAAATATGGTGGAAATCTGTGAGAAAATCTCATAGACACCGGTCCCGACAGTGGCGGTAGAAGTCATGTGACTCCCTGAGGTTGATGAGAAGTTGAGAACCTGCGAGCAGTACATGTACGGTCTCTGGTGTGACTAGCAATGATCAATTTTGATTATGTAAATATTTGTCATCTAAAAGACTGGCTAGTTGTATATATATAGTACAACTTATGGATGTATAGGACTAGCGGGTACCCATACAAAATCAACTCTCTTTACAAACGGTCAATTTAATTTTCATATTTTCATAATACCTTATAGTTACACATGTGCTGGTTTTGAGGTTACTGCAAGATAACTATTGCAGAATATTACTAATTTGAGTTCATTAAGAGGCTTATTTAAAAGGACAAAAATTGAACAAGAAATCAAACCCAATTCTTTGATAATCCGTCAGATTATGTTTATTTATTTGGTATCGTGAAAGCAGGTCTGTTATCTCCAGACAGAGAGGTTTTTTTTTACCTTTTATATATTCAATCTCAAATCAAAATGTAGGTCTTAATGAGGTAAATCATTACTCAATTATAATGAATATCAAAGTATAATAATTATATATGATCAAAGAGTAAAAAAGAATCTATAAAACACCTAGGTTTTCTTTAATTAAAAAGAATTTAAAAGTGAAAGAAGTGTGGACAGAGCTTACCTCATCAATCAGTTTCGTCTGTTTTGTCTCATCAGTAATTTTGGTCTGTTTTACATCCTTTGGAATCTTGTGTTTGTTTTGTTTTACCTCAGCCATTTGTTCTGATTTACCACATTATATATTCCCTGAACTTTTAGGCTAATCTACATGAAACATTACAGTTTGGGGTCTGGAATACTGATTTATATCATAATAACATAGCACAATGCTCTAACGAATGGGAACAACTTTTTCTCTTAACAACATTGTGAGCTATGAAGAAAAGCTTTTAATCAGTTGAAAAGTAACACCAATATGGCAGTTAAAATGTTTCATATTAAACAGATGAACCCTGGATCGGAATAGTCCACACTTCAAGTTCTATGGTACTAACAGTGGTTAAATACATCAGACTAGAAGAGCTCTTAAAAGCACTCTACATATATCACAGAGATACACCACATCTATGCTCAATGTCCCTAGTCTTCATAATTCATGGACAGCTCAGGCATATAGACACTCAGGATAAGATATATTCCAGCAAGGAAAAGTAAATAATTTATACTACAGAGAATAGTAGTTTAAAATTAATTCATAAAATGATATTATTACAAAACGAATTACCCCTCAGACGAAACTGTAAAAAAACTGGCTTTGTCGCGTACACATTTCTAGACAGCTGTACAGAGAAATCATCCTCACACAGACATTAAAGAGAAGGTTATTGCTTATCCAGGACAAAAATGTTCCACAAGGATAGTCTAATAAAATTGTTTGGAATATATGGCACCTTGTCTTGGCATCATGAGGTCTGGTATGTAGGCTCCTATAAACCTTACATTATGGTCCACTAGAACAGAAATTTTGGTAAACAAAGTGCTAATCCGATAAACATGTACTCCGATCTAGTTGACAGCCAGAGTTGTAGGAGATCTTCAAGACGTGCTCAACTGTACACCATGAATGTGAGGTTGTTCCAAGTCCAAAATATCCGGCTCATTAGTGAGTTTTGATGATTAAATCTATATATTGTAATTCGGTTGATTTATGCTTGGAGGCATATCTAAACATTCTTAAGAGGACAGTAATGCAAATAAAGACCTCGCCGAAAATGATCCTAAATATCACATTGTAATTTATGGAAATTAAGTGCTAAATTGAATCAGGGGCTAAGACAGGGTAATGGAGGATTTCTATGCCAATGGGAGACCATTAATCATTCAAGAGTTTACTAGAAATAGTCATTCACAGTAGGCAAGGTAGATAACAACAGCCAAATAGGTTCAATAATATGTATCTGTCGAAATCTGGTCAATTCAAGGATAACCATTTTAGTATGGCAGTAGAACAACTCAAGGTTATCAGGGAATCTGGAACGAAACTGTCATGTTCAATCATGAAAATGATGTATCTATATGATAGGAAACCTGGTGAAATCTGATTGCAACATGCATATCCTACTGGCTAATTACTAGGCCCTTGATGTGTACATCGCTCAGAGGTATCCTGGTGTGTTATTGCTCAATATATGAGGATTGCTTCCAGCTATAATTAAGGGTACCAGCATAAACCATATCATACTTCAAACAAACAGGTAGTGTACAACAAGAGACAGAACCGGGAGGTATCCTAGTAAATTGAGACACGAATATGACAGATTAATGAAATTCCGGATACTATCCTGGCCAATCCTCCCAATTAGATCCAGTTTATTCCCCCAGTAAGTGCATCACATGCGTCAGTTTATTTTTATCCCTGCAACTTGTTTTCTCCAATAGAAAACCAATAAGCAATGTTTTGATAATTAATTTTTCATAAGACCTCCAGGGAGTTTTAGAGTGGGTGTTGACTATTGGTACTAAATTTGGTTACTCTCAGGACACTCTGTTAAAAACAGATAAAATAATGGGCCATACTTTATGTGAAAGGATGAAGGAGAAAAAGAAATTGCAACTAGTTAATGAGTGACACAAACATAATTTAAAATAACAATTTCCTGCTAAATACTTAGGCAGATATATTTCAGAAATAACACTCCTAAAAATTTAAAATGTAAACTTTACCCATATTTGTGATACATTGTACAACCACTTAAATCTAAGTTTTACCCCTAACTTCTTCTCTGAGCTTTTTTTGTACATTTGATTCGGGATAAACACTGTACTTAAAAGTATGATAAAAAAAATGGATTTTAGTCAGAGGGATCATTGTGCATATAAACCTAAAGTTATTATTCTCTTCAGTACATTTGTGTTAAAAAGTTAGAAAATATACAAGATGTATATAAATAATGTAACTATGTTAAACCAGAAAAACTTGCAAATGTCAAGAAGAATATACCCCAAATCTGTACACACTGAAAGGTTTTACTAATGCATTTACTTTATGGTAAATAGAAAATAAAACTTTATTGGCACACTGGTTTTTATCAGATTCTATGGTGGGTTTCTATACTCTGTTAAACTCAACTCTTGTTTATTTTGCAGATAAAATAAAGAATCAAAGGACTCAGCCAAACTAGTTATGAAAATGGTTGAGACTGAGACATCTTTGATTCCTTTCTGATCGATGTGAAACATCCACAGGCCTATGTTAAAGGGTTCATAGGCTGGAAAATCATAATACCACTACACTAACCAGTGAAGTCACCTTCAAAGGAACTACATGAGCCTAACCAAACAGATCCCAATTGGATGATTACAGGCTAAGAACTCACAAATTACTGACAGAATTGTTACTACGTTATCCATAATACAGTTTTTGTAATAATTTTTACAAATATTGCAGAATATTTGTTTTAACAAACACTCATTATATGCATTTTTGATTAAAAAAATTCCTTTACATGTATTTTCTAAACTTTAAGTGCATTGTTAAAAACTATAAATAACAAACACCAGGAATCAGATTGATTAAATGAATGAATTACAGTTACATTTATATTTTTGCACATGTTGAATCAGAATTGCATAGAATTTGAATGGCTGTGTGTATTTTGAAATACATGTAAATAATGATGTAAATATCCAAATATTATTGAAACCTATTAGCATAAAATATGCCGAAGAAATCGAACCCTATTTGCATCAAAACAAATAATTTTAATTTTAGAGTGCGTATATTTTTTAGTTCTTTCTTTTTTAAATATTTTATTTTCAAGTCAGTATTAAGAGAATATCACATTGTGAAAGTAAAAAATAGGCTAAAAAATGTGACAGAGCATTACTTTCAAAACTCACCAGAGCAATATAATAATGTTATTCAAATTACACTGTGTACTCTTATTTTTATTGTTTATAGAATTAATAAATTGTAAGAGACATTATCAAATTTTCTTTACCAGTTTGCTTGATTCAGAACAGCATGGATTATTCCAATCATAACATCAAATAATTTAAAAAAGCCATATTTAATCTAAAAATGTCAGCAATTGATGCAAGAAAAAAGCTGTGACAAGAATAAGAAACAATCACATACATGTATACATCATGAATTTTTGGGCTGGTATCTTAAAAAAAAATTAATCTTCAAAAATTTACATATAAAGAGTATGGTTTAATTTACCTACGAATGATTGATTACTAGGTTATAACAACAATTACTTTGGCCAAAGGTTAGAAGCTTTAATTCAGTCTAAATGGCAGCAAACAAAGTCAAATGCCCCATTATGACAGCTTAATTCAGTTATACAACAGGAGACATGTACATAACAACAAGCGTTAACAAGCCCAGGAATGCAGAGCTAGAGTGAAGATCGATTATTTGGATGAGTACAGCAACAAGCAGTTAATCAACAAAACACCAGGTAAATCTATAAATGGTAGTGTTGAAGTTGGAGGATACTGTGGCATGCTGGGATACTTCTACCTTCAACACCAGTGACTGCTACATAACACTGCATTATTTATCAACTTAGTCTGTTTTATTCATGAACACAAAGAGCTGTTCTGAATCCTGGGATGAAATGCCCCAACAAGATTTTAGATGGCTCTGTACACTTATATTTCTACCTGCGATAGCTAAATAGAAGTCAATTACTGTCTTGTAGTCAATTAAATTGTTACTTCAGTCATATGATGTGAATGGTTATTTGAGGTATTTACAGTTATTTAGTTCTACGTACCATGCAAGTGGGAATGTTTAATTTAACAACACTTCCACAATACCAACAAAAAACAATGACAAGATTTTATATAATCCTAGGAGACATGATGCCGCCAAGTAAAAACAATAAAAAAACCCATAACCCTAAGACTTTGATAAGGACGAATAAGAGCTCAGTTTAAGTAACATCAAAGAGAGAAAGGCTGACAGATGAATACACAGATCACTTACACAAGAGGAGGAAAAAGCGAAGCTAGTGTGGGACATTTTTTTTCTTTCAACTTTTATCATCTTTTGCCTTGAATCAGCTGATTGTTTCATACCCTAGATATCCCTCAGTTTAAACAAAATTTGGCATGTATGAGATTATCAGTAGTAGGCTGTGACAAAAAGGATGGATTAAGCAAAATAAAGCATCAAGTAAAGGGGGGCCCCACAAACAAACAAAAATAAACATTATTTTTCATCTTCCTGTGTGTTTCGTTTTTTTTAAAAACAAATTTTGATTATATGGTTTACTGTTACATGTATGTATATTTTGATTTACTTATTTCTGGGGGTACCAAAATCTTTTTAGAATTTAGGGCCTCTATGGGTCTTTACCCAGCCCTCTGAGATTGGATACATGGTGCAATGTACAAAAACAAAAACATTACTTCAAATCAAAACCTCAGAAACACTAAATTGGTTAATATGGCTGCTCTTTGGACTCCAACAGATTGTCACATAAAATGCCATTTTTAAATATTCAAACTTTTACAAATCATACATGCCATTATTTTTTGCCGGAATAGAAACATTAATACATACCCCTTTCAATTGTTAACATTTTAATATTTTATTGTCTTGTTTTTTTTTGCTCTAATGGGCCAGTCTAGCTGAGAGAGAATAACACTTTACAGCCTTCTGAAGTGGAAATGAAATGTTAACACTATCCGTTTGCTGTCATAATTATAAATAAAACAAAATGTATGTTAGAAATGTAAGAAACACTTTGTGTATGTCCCTGGGCACAAGAAAAAAATAATGGTATGGAAAATACACAATCCATTTTCCATGGCATATATCGGTAGGCCTATGTATAAATCAGGAACCGCAGAGCCATTGAACACCATTGAGGCTGTCTCTTTCACACATTCTCCACTCAACGATTAATATTAGATGAATCAGATTGAGGAAACGAATAAGCCATTAATAATTGGTGCATAGAAAATGGAGAGATTGCAAAGTTATAGAGAAAATAGAGAATATTTATGTATCTCTCAAAATATCAAGGAGACTGATCTAGTCTGATATTCCATTGCAAGCCTACAAAACTGGAGGAAAAAATATTAGCACATTAGCTACTAAAAAAGTAAAGTATGTGTGTTCAATGTCAAAGCATATTATGACAAAGTATGCAGGTTTAGTTTGTCCCTGCTTTATTCTGTGTTTACAAGATACCCTTGTGTTATCTGGGTTTTTATTGAACAAGAGTTGGTGAGCTTTGAAAAACCCCAGAATTTCATACTCAGTTAAAGTCCATTGGGTGATTGTGCCTTTGCATCAAATGTTAATTGCAGCAAAATAAATGCTGAGATATTTTTAAATCTCATTAAAATTAAATTGTTAATAAACGTTAAACCATGTAATTCCACTCTTTAATAGTTGTATCAAACACAACTGAATTCAAAACTGGGGACTGGTATAAATGGTATGTGACTGCATTACAAACTTGTAGATGATGTAGCAGTGATATTTTGTGACATTGTAATATACTTTTAAAGTAATCTGACCAAGTTAAATCCCAGTAAAACAGTAAATATACACACACACAAAAAAAAGCATTGTGGGAAAAGCTGTATTCAAATTGAGAATAGTTAAGCTTATTCCACTCATCTGACACCCAGACTTGATAGGACTGCGAATGTTGTCCTTCTGGAGTGTTTTTTAGTAATGAGCGTGTAAATGTCTAGGATGAACTGTTAATGTCTAGTGGATGAAGAAAACTAACATACAGGATATTTGCAACAGCAAAAAAAAAAACAAGACACACACTATGTAAAAGAAATGCAAAGTAAATATTTTAAGGGGACTAATACAAAAATGTTATTGTTGTCTTTTAACAAATTATTCAGGGTCTAAAAAATTCCATTTCACTCTGGCATTTATGGTTTAAAAGGGTTTGCTCAGGGTTATATGTTGCACTTGTGGTTATTCCACTCATGTGAGGGCGTATCAGTTCGATGGGTGCAAAACAACACTCAATGCCACTGGAGGTAAACAGAATGCTGTCCCTTATATATAAGAGCTGGGATTTAATGAGAACAATGTTTCTATGGGTAGTTTTCTTTACAATCTGTTCACTTCATTATTCTCCAAACGCCAGTTGAAACACTCATTTCCATGAATTATAAATTAAGACAAATACAAAGTTTTATGTACTTACAAGGGAGTGAACTAAGTACATATACTGGTTAACTTTTGGGATATATAGACAATTTTACAACATAATGAAAAAGAGAAATCTCTAAAAAAACAACAGTTAATTGTTCAACCAAAAACAAAGAAATTTATTTCAATGACTGGAAGTCAGTGTGTGGCTTACTTTTTTGACGCTTTGGTCACCTATATAAAATGTAAAGCCAGTGCCAAGTCTTTGTATGTAATGTTTACAATACACACTTATGAGGGTATATCCTTGGGTTAGGTTCCAAAAATACAAGTTATAATTGCGTTACTAGATTAACAAACTGTCTGAGATTTTTATATAGAGGTGATTGTGAGAAAGCTGAATGGAAAGAATTGACCTTTGCAGACAGTATCATTGGCAAAATAATTTAAACCTGTCTGATCTGTAGATCAGCATCCAAGAGGGAAACATTCCAAAAAGCACATAACATTGAGATGGTCCTGTAGGCTTTAGGATTGGGAGTTCAAACCTGTACATTCTCCCTGTAAATGGTTGTTTAATCTAGATAGTAGATATGTCCAGACATTTTACCCAATAGTAAGATGATGTTGAAATGGCTCTAGAGACATGGGGATAACTTACCCAGGTTAAACAACAGAAAAAGTCAAAGAGGAAACCTCCTTTGATTTATATTTTGTTTTGTACCTTGGTTTCCAATGGTTAAACATCAAAATTAGAACAGGCACAATCCCCCAAAATTATGTGGTCCTGGTGCATCACTAAAAGTACCACTGTTCCATATTCCTAAATTAACCAAACTATTCAGTCAGTTATATTGTGGGTTATTTATGTTTATTAATAGTGGACACAGACCTCAGAATATCCCTTAAAGAGTATTCCCAAATGGGTTTTAAATCAGATTAAAATGACTGAATTACAAAGATAATACTATAAACCATCTGTAAAATAAATCTGGTATTTTTCCGATGATTAGAATTTGTTTTATTCACTTACAAACTTGCGACTTTTAGGTCAAGTCATTTGAGCTGTGATGTATGCAGGGGAAACTCCACTCGGTGGAAAATGACTACTCTATACCAGAATACATGAAGGATCGCTAGATCTTGAGAAATAACAAAATGGCGGTCAGGTTTCTATAGATACCAGTCACCAGGTGAATTACAGCTGACTCTTAATAAAAGTCAGATGTTCGAATATCAATTTCTCCATATGTATGCCCAATTTTTTAATGAAACAAACTGCAAATCATTCAATGAATACTGGTTTATTTTTATATGTTTTCTAGGTATCAACCATTTGGGAATACCTTTAACACAATATTGAACAAGATAACAAATGTATGGGAAGAGCAGCACATCCTATAATCTGGATTAAATGGGCGATTTGATTTATTAGTAGTTTTATTTTTACCCTTGTCAAGAAGACTTTTAACAACAATTTGAAAGTTGTCAAAAACTGAACCAGCTAAACATTTATTGTTCGTAGCTTTATAGCATGTCATTCCCGGGACACAAGATTGATGCTCTGACTTGATACACAGACATCAAATGAGCATCAATTTGTAAAGCAATACTTTGATAAAAACCGTTTTATCTTTCATCCATTTCTCTGGGTTAAAGATGTTTGGTCCATATATCTTCTATAACGAGAAAAATATGGAAATGAGGACAAGATAGGACCAGAGTGCCTCGCCATTTATATTCAATACCAAAGTGATCCTGTACTGAAGAATGTTTTTATGACTCCACAGAAAGGGAACTTAAGTAACAATAAAAGAGTAGACCAATCTAACAGTTTCCAACAAGCCAAAGGATGTCCAATCAAAACAATGTAAGGCATACATGTGAACAAAAGATACATTACAAGAAAGTACACGAAATCATTTTAGGAGAGATTTATTAAACTGCTAAAAACCTTATGTTTCTTTTGCTTAAGGGAATAACTTTTATCTCCAGAAATATGAAGGAAAATTTAATCCAAATTATTTTACAAGAAAAGGAAAAGGAACAAGCTAAAAATAAAATTTAAAAAAAGAGCATTAACTCTGTGGAGCATTCTTTCTATTTGGATTATGCTTTTGTCAGCTGTTCAAACTTTCACAGATTGAGGATAAATTCAGCTGTAAAAAAATAAAAGCGATAAATTTCCATTCAAAGAAATTGTTTTTAGAGCTAAATAAGGCTTGATTTTGCATATCATTCATGTAACCAAATGATTGTTCACATTATAAATGGAGGATGAATATATGTCAAACATACTGTCTCTAGAAAGTTTGCTTGATTGGGGTTTTACGTCGTACTCAAGGGTACTTCACTTATATGACAATGTGCCAGCCCAATGGGTGAAGGAAACCCCACTGAAAACCACTGGCAAACAACAAAGACAAGGCGGACCAAATACAGGACAAGATGCAATACAGCACCACAAGGAGATCGGCTTCTTGTTCCCCTTTAGCTCTGAGAGCTCCAGGGCAACATGAAACTCCCTCCAACCACCCACGCCTCTAGAAATAGAGGCATGTTGCAGGTGTGTGGTTGGTTATAGTCCCATATTATACTCTCAGTCTGAACATTTTGCTGAACTACAATGTGTTCTGTCTAACAATGTGTTATCCCTATTAATTAAAGTACTGTTTTCATATTTTGCAATTGTTAAATACCTGTGTGTTGTAATAATTGTGGAAACTGCTGTTTTTTTGTTTAAATCCTATTTTCAGCCAGATACTCTTTTCTGATCCTTGAATAAATCTATACTGAGTTTTATTTATCAAAGTTATGTAAATGCCACTAATAGAGTTTTAGCTTAATGACACAACTAAAATATTAATGCAAACTAAGTTAAACCAGAATGAAAATAATACACAACAGTGAAATAACTACTTAAGGCTAATTAAGTTTCATCTAAATTAAAATGTTAGGGATAATTACCAAACAGCATCTCAAAAGGAAATGAATAACAACCTAGTTTCATGTAAAGTTTTTTTTTTATTTTTACAAAATAAGATGAATAAGTCTTATAAATGTGTCTTGCACTTATTGTTGTGGAATCATTATTTAGAGCAAATTTATTTATTAATTAATAATAAAAAACTTAAATCTCATTTAGTCCTATATGTACTTCAAAAATGAATTTGATTTTTATGTTTTGCTCATAGTTTCTTACTGTGAA
Organism: Mopalia ciliata; assembly: GCA_034783835.1. Taxonomy (NCBI): domain Eukaryota; kingdom Metazoa; phylum Mollusca; class Polyplacophora; order Chitonida; family Mopaliidae; genus Mopalia; species Mopalia ciliata. The sequence goes on from JAVFBW010027759.1 coordinate 16,184, forward strand.
ATTAAATATAATTTATTACGTATATCTAACACCAAATCTACAAATGATCTTTAACATGTCCCTAAAGAGTCACAGAAGGGAACAAACATTCTGGATTGTGTGTATTTTTTATTTATTTAAATGAAATTATTATTATTATTAAAATTTGCTAAATTAATAAAATACTGTAATGTTGGACTTATTAACCAGGGACTTCCCATGTGCCACCAAGAATTGATCCCTTCTCAACATACATGTTCACTTATGGCTCAGCTGAACAGTGATAATATGAGTAAAGTGAATCCCAAGGTATACCAATTATTGTAGGAAAGAATGACATAATAACGTCAAATCAGGGCGTCTTCCCTAGGGTATTCAATTTACCACAATACATCTCCAGTAATGCATTGCAAATTATGAAATAAATTTAGAGAGTTGCAGAAGGGGAATGTGGAAGCACAACTGTAGAATAGCAAATTAAAGATGGCACTTTCTAAGTAGAGAAGATAAATCTACATGTGAATAAAAATGTCCACATGAATTCAACTTCTTTTTTCTTTCTTGGGATAGAAGAGCTAGGATGAGCATATGAGCTAGTTTTATTCATGCTAACAGCTTATCTTTTCAAAGTGTCAGGTAGCGGGAAAGGGACAAACATAGCCCATCGACCTCAGCCATTAGGAAGACTTGTGAAACATCAGCCATAAAAAAGGCGAGATGGACCAATATTGATAGACGCGAGTTATGGTCAGACTGGGTTTCTATGGGTACCATATTGACATGTTATTTCCCGCGTTAATCAGCTCAACTCATTATCTTGCTATATACCTCAGTTTGTCAATACTGAAGGGGGCAGCTTGTAGAAAACCTCTTAGGCCTTGTCCCCCACCATATCTCTGAATACACACACTTAACAGAGAGAATTTCATTACATTATCCACTTTGGCTTGGCCTTCTAAATTGTAAGTTGATGGTAATCTTGAAGAGAATTACATGGATTTTAAGTTCCTATCTATTGGGAGGTCACACTTTTACAGGTAAACTTTAAAATTTAAATATGTATAAATGTATATATTATGCCTTCCACAACCCTTAATACACTGCTTTTTTTACCTGGATAACGCAATAAGGTATCCAACTTCCCTGCCCTAAAATACAATACTGTTTTACTGGACAATGTAGGACAATATCCACTAACCCACATTTAAATACAGTGCTGTTTTACTGGAGAATGCAGGACAGTATCATTATGCACATCCGCCCGCCATTTACATACACTGCTGTTTTACTGGACAATGCAGGACAAGATAATAGTATTCACTACTCCACCTTTAAATTCACTGCTACTTAACTGGACAGTATTCCGTACCCCACTTTTAAATACACCGCTGTTTTACTGGATGACGGTCAACATGTATGTACACCATGTATTACAATATCAACTAGTCTACCAGCAATCTTTATGCACTACTCAAAATAATAATAAAAACAACTTTATTTAACGAAGAAAGGATAAAATTCAAATAAAAAATTTGGATAAATATGGATAAGAAATATCCATGGGGTATGGATATTGTCATACATAAAAATTTCCATTTTTGTAACAGAAAAGACATGTGTGTAGACCAATCATGACACACACCAACTGTAATACACTGCTGTTATACTGAAGGATATTTTAACCACCGTTCAAAGTAAACACTTGTGAACACGATTATAACAAACAAATATTGAGCCTAGAAGGCATTGTCTCTACCCCACTTCTACCCCTCTGGGATGCATCCTTACTTGAGCTAGGCAGAGTATAAAACTATGTAAGCTCTTGACAGAACAGGTATTGAGCGAAAACCAGAAAGGGAAATCAATTAAGAGGACAGGAAAGGTCTGCACATTGATTGTAGTCATCACGTGTGACCATATTGTCCAAGTTGAATCACCTACTGCAGGTATCCAATCTAGTTTCTAATCAATAAACATGTTGTGGCCAGGTAGAAAATAACTCCTTAAGGCAAAGTCGATCTCTGGACATTTAGAATTTTCTAACAGGGAAATTACAGGTCATCAAGATGAATTTGGTCCGCAGCTAGACAGGCAGCTTTAACATTGTTTTCTTGCATTCGTTTTCTTGGTGTACTTGCTCCAAAAGCACCATGGCAACAGTAGCTCCTCCCAATCAAACCTCTGATAGGGGTATTTGACATAAAACTACTATTGCATTGCACAATATTATGGAAAAAATTTGTATTTCTTTTGCCTGAATGAATTCAGTTACTTACTAACCTATTGTTTAGTATGTGCTCTGCTATTTTGTTTAATAACTACATTAAAGATTATGTTATGGATACTGAAGACCATTTATTGAACCAGTCTGAAACTTATTAATGATGACACACTAATAACACATCTTTATCACTCTCTGAATCGTACACACAAAATTTCATGCGATACAACTTGTTATTGCAAATAATCACAGAATCTATGTCCTCATTTGTTAGCTTCCATCGGGCAGTTGCTCCAAAAAGTATTAGTCGCTAACACCAGATTAAATCGCTAATACTGGTTTAGAGATAGACCTACAACATGGCGTGACATCATTTAATAGTGCTTCGAGCAACCGGCCACATGATCAAAACTAAATAGAACACAAATTGTTGATCTTTGCTGATAACAGGTAATTGTCAATAATGAGCATACATTATATGGATTCCTGTTCAATCTTGATCAAAATTTGATTATCTCAATAATAAACATGACAAATGTTCTGGCTTTCATGCGATCCAACCTTTTAACTGAGAATTGGTTTCAAATCAATTTTATGGCATATCACATAAGCGAAGGATACAACCTTGGTTTTGTTTTGTATTTTCTGCCATACTTAAATAAGATTATCTCGCACCTATATGGAAGTAGGATAGATACAGAAAATCACCCATGCAAGCCACTTTCAATATGCAATAAGTTGTTATTATAGTAAAGTATAGTAACAACTCCGAAGAAAGATAATGAATTCATTTTGACTCAACGTTTCGTTTGTTGTTTGTCAATTCATGTACATTTCTTAAGACATCATGTTTATTTTAAAGTTTAGCTGCCCAAAGTATTTTCTTCACCTGTTTGCATATATACACCTATGTCTCTAGTTAAAATCACTCCTGATGATGGTTTGATCAATAAACCGAAACGTTGAGACAAAATGAATTCATTATCTTTCTTCTGAGTTGTTACTATACTTTACTATGTTAAACTCCTCAGTGGTAGTCATAATATACAGTTGTGTATGCGACAACAAAGCAAGTTTGTGTTGCTAAACAAAGCAACAGGTTGAAACTGATTTGAGCATGTACATTCCATATATGAACTTATTTAAACTAATGAGCTACAAGACTTCAAAATCAATATGAAAGATGTTATCATTCAGTTGATCTGAAGACATAAAACCTCTGCTGAATCCCGTAGCTTTAAGTGATTTGTGTCGAGAAGTCCTCTGATAAATGATATAACCCTGAAGGATAAGAGAGTTGTAAAGAATAAGTATCTAAATCGTGCGCCAAACTTCATGGAGTTGCCTCAGGAGATTAATGTAATCAATAATGTATTGACTATTCATCATCTCTATCATTCCACGGCACATTTCTGTCAGCTCTACTCTACAACAGTCACCTTAGAGACACGTAACCAAGAAAGCAATCACCAAAAACAAACCGCATTTTTTAACCCATTTTTTTATATGCAATCTCTAGATGATAACAAAAACGAGTAGACCCCTGTAACTATAAAAACAATCAGCAAAAAATATTGCTTTTAAAAGCCAGAAGTTTTTTAGATTTATTGTGGGTTTTTTTGACAAAAACAATAGAAGTTAAAATAATGTTGTTAGTTGGACTCCAAAGATAGCAATACTATATGACAATTAATAGCATGGAAGTTATACATAACAAAATATTCTGATTCCCAACAAGTCCTGTGAAAAAGCTTAACACTATATTAGTTTCTTCAAACTTCTGCAATATCCTAATCATAAACCATATGCATTTCATTACCTTCAAAATGATATTGTCAAAAAACTGGTCATTCAAAAATTATTCATTATTGTCTGTTTTTTGCTGAGGTAATCTTCGTGTATTAAATTTAGATCAATAGATAACATTAACACTGCAGACATACTGTATAGGTTATTGTAAGCTCTCAAGCCCATATCCATATATGAAAATGGAAATGCATTCGTGCATGCGAAAATCCATAATGTCAACTGATGATTCATACAAAACTACAGTTAACCGGTGAGTAATTCCCCATATATGTTTAACAATAGCATTAATAAAGCAGGAAACTGTAGCAGTTTGGAGAAGAAATGTTCTTTATAATGTCCATACACTATGTATTTAGGATCAAATTGCACATATTATATTAACAGAGAGAATTACCAGAAACAGTAATTGTTTTACTCTCCTAAGCTTGCAAGCCCATTCCAAACTTCATTTGAAGGGAGTAAAGATATGAAGAGCTATACAAACTGATTGAGACAAAACTAATGACGTGTAAAAACATTGGGCCATTATCATCAGCAAACAGTATAAAACAACTTGATGGATTGCCACCAGTCTGATTTGCACCATTAACTATCATTATGAGAGTTGTCAACTGGTGATATCAGGTCGCTATATCTGCGTGTGTGTGGTGTATCGATGCCGCGAGGTGAGCTTAGGCTACGCAACCAGTTTCTAGCACATCTGCTCAATGTCAACCGCTACTCGTCAATACAAGAAATGACATTAATGTCATCATTATTTTTATCTAAGCCTGAAGGAGAGTTGTAAAGCTGTAATATTTAATATACTTACAGACTCCTGAGAACAAGCCATTGCAGCATAATGCTAAGTCTATGCTTTGCAGGAATGCAGACTCGATAACAAAAAATTAACGAGCAGACCTATATTTAGTCGATTCTCCTGAGACTAACGGGCAATATCTCCCCTGCATTCCACCAGCTTAGCTTATCCACGCCACTATCACTTGGACAGGACAGTAAGAATCGAAGTGTGTACTATCCTTGGCTAACTGCCTTCCTCTAGAGTTCCTTGGCAAAATAATGACGTGAAAAAGAACAGTGTGATAAAGCAGGTCTATGAAACACACACCAGCAATAATTTGAAAGTGGTAGCTCCATGAGACTGCACGAGTAGAGACAAATCCTGCATTCTGTATCCAATCAATAAAAGCAGCAATTGAGGAAGCAAATCACATTGACTGAACACTGGAGGCTTGGTTTAGGATCAATAGAAACCGGAGGACGAGCCCTTGGTAATCAGACGGGCTGCAAATAGTCGCAACAGCAAATTCTCACTTTACAAAGTGCATCTTGTTTACTATGATTGTGTATAATTTCATTAGTATATTGGTGCTTACCTGAGTCTCCCCTAGAGAGTGATACTGATCTGGAGACATCCCCAATGACTGGTTCAGAGATGTGTGCGATGATACAGATGGTTGCACATGCTCCGTGACCAAACGTTTCTCTGGACGCTCAAACCTGAAACAATCAATTTATACAATTCGATGAGCTGCAGAGAAGACAACAACTCTTTTACATGCATACAAATAAATAAAAAAATAAAAATACATTTACCAATACAAAAAGAGAATGCCATCATTGGATGTGATTTTTGATACCAAACCAGTGTCCTGCAATGATGTCAAATCTACCAGAAGCAGGAATACTCCAAACAAATCCTGATAACCATGTGCACAAAAAGGATCATAAGATCTATGCATAATTATTTGACCAATATGACTACTTACAAATAACTGTAGATGAAGTTGCCCATCTCTACGAAGCAGAGCCTTTTCAAACATACCAAAAAGGTAGGTTCAGGCGGGTTGAGCCGAGTGTTTTCCTGCTGGCTGGTTGTATCCGACATCAGAGTAAATGCTAAGCCACACAAATCCAATACATCATTACCTTATTATATGCCCATTGTCTCCCCCCAAATCATTATTCCCATCAAGACTAGCTGGTGGCCAGTGTCAATCCTGTCCAGTCAAATAAAGAGGAATGAGCCCCCAAGACTTGATGTCTCTTGTAATGGGCTTTAGGTGGAGTCAACTACACCTGTCATATCCTTAGACCAATCAACAGACAAACCCAGTAGTCGGTCCTATTGAGGAATCACAACTTATAATTCCTAGTTAATAATCACTATACAATGCACAGATTGACCAGGGACATCTCTTCATAAAGTGCATTGTTGAATTTGTCATAAAATTGGAGGCAGCAGTTAGGTACTTCCACAGGGACTATGCTAGTCCAAGAATGCTTGCAGAGAAGTCGGCAAGACATGGCTTCATCTCAACCTTGACAATCATATGATAATTGAGAATTGAAGAGGACACAGGAGAAATGCAAATAAGACAGTCAGGGCCTAGGGATTGATTACTCTTCTGCGCTGTGATGCTAGAATCAATTCCTATTCATCCCTATCATTCTTTACAAGACAAATAATTAGCCTTTACCAAAGCACAGAATTCATGGTTAATTAGATGCCTTCGTGGTTTAACTAACAGCTATCTGCATAACAGTCACTTTTACTGACACGAAATCCAACTTTTTGCAACAAAATCAATAGTAGATTGCCTGGCATTGAAAACTGGAGCCATTGGCTGAGCTCAGAAAAGCAAGATTGTCACCAAACAACCAATTCCACAGCTTTTGTCTGGGGAGAAGTCAGCAAAGTAGTGTCTGGAATCAGCAAGGATAAATTCCTGGAAGAGAAATTTCGGTAAGGAATCCTGTCAAACTGTAGGACATTACCAGGGTTGGACTAAAACCTGCAGACAGATGATATAACCAAGCTGGACATTAAAACGAACAAACACTTCCAGGGTAGCTCGCCTACAATAAATGTTTAATTCCATGGAGTGAAGCTGATAAATACAAACAGAAACCACCTACTACCTTGTCAAACCTTGCTGTCAATTAATCAAACAATATCTTCAGGTAGCATCCGAAAGGTAAATGTCAGGCGTATTAATAAACAATAGGAAATACATTGCGATTGTTATCGTCAAACAATAAGTTGGAGCATATAAGTCTCTTGCCAGATACCACACCCATGATGCAATAGTGTTATTTACACAGGATATGGTTTCAGGGCATGTCTTCTCTTCCAGCTGATTTGTTGTGCAAGCCAATTTACAAACATGATAACAAAGAAACCTTATATCCCAAGCCACAATGCATCAATTTCATAGATTCTTAACCAGATAGACCACCTATCAGTTGCATCAGAAACAGGCACAACTGACAACTGTCAAAACATAAAATCCAATTAGATTTTCTCTTCAAGCTTGTCTAACAAATGGCAAGCGATTGGGAACATTCTCAGCAGGCTATAAGTTTGTTTGTTTGTATGTTTGATTGATGATTAATGTCATACTCATACATTCCACTTACATGATAGATTGTCTACTTCCCCCTTTGTCTTACTCAAACATATGGTTGAAAACTGGGAGGAAACATGTACCTTGTTAAAACCACCCACACGATTAACCATTCCTTGACATGTGATTCTTATCTACTTCAGCTTGAGGTGGAAAAGGAGACTTAAACTGTGATTGTTTGATTTGGGTTTAACGTTATACTCAAGGGTATTTCACTTATATGATGAAGGATTGTCCACTTCACACTGCACCTTGCATCATTATGGTGGAAACAAAAGAAACCTCCTAAAAAACACTCGCTCACATACGTGATGGTTGAGAGACAGATTCGATCCTGTGAACAGTACATCGAAGCAGGATTAGGAAGCGCACTTACTACAACTAAGCCGAGGCTGTGGGCCTCAAACCTGTCAGCAATACACTGCACTAGGTTCAGTAGGCAGGCACGTTATTTTCCTGAACCAGCTTTACATTAAAGCTGCACTAATTATAGCAGGATAAGATACTGCCCTTGTCATTTATACTTTGATATCATTAGACCAAGAAGCAGGTTGATAGTCTGAGGATTTCATTTTCTAATCACAAATAACAACCCAATAGGACACAAGGCATTTTGTCCAAGCTTGTGATAATTAATAAATCAACAGCAATAAAAGTATCCCATTGAGCTGTTCCTAATGCTAGTCCCACAGAAAAACTTCAAATGACAACAAAGGCAGAACACTCAGTCTATAATGGCTGCAGCATTATCCATACTAAAACTTGGGTTCTTTATAGGGAAGTTGAAAGAAAAAAAATATACATTTGTTTGTTTGGTTTCTGGTTTAAAACAATGCTATTGAACATGTTTGGATTATTGCAGACCTCTTGTATTAAACTGAGGGAAAACCAAACAAAAAGCTCACAAATCCCCTTATGACTCATCACAAAACTTCCCTTTAATAGAACTTTTTTTTATGATAAATTTGTAACTTTTTTCCTGATATTGTTCATATAAGTTCACAGAAACATGAAATATCTTCTTGATAATAAATAACGAACATTAAAATTCACACTGATACTTAAATCAGAAGTTTAAATTTGTTATCAATCATAAATTCCAAAATTAAATATTCTATGTATAACTAACTCTGAGATTAAAACCGTCATTGATAATCTTCACAAAAGTTGACATTCTTATCGAAAACAAGAAAAAACAAATTTGATAATTGTTACCAATAATAAAATCACAACAGAAAAATTCAGGTAACTGATAAATACAGAAGAGGAAGATTGATATTGATATTATCTCTTGAAAATGTATATTGTCACCACTCTCATAGTGAACACTGGTGTTAATACTGCAAAGTATATCTGATAACAACTATAGGATTTTACTCACAAGTTGGAAATTTATATTGATAATTAATCTTGAAAATGAATACTTTGATAGACAATATTCTTGGAAATTGAAATTTCATATCAATAAGAACAGATATCTTAGGTTGAAATTAAATCAAACAACACAATCTGTACAGTTTTAGGTTATAAATAGAGCTGAATCTGCTGAAAGTGAAGATAAAAGTTACATTGATTTTTAAAACGAAAAAGTTAATTGGCCTTTTCAATATTACATCTGTAATTAATTTCCTGTCAGAGGTTGCAAGTGTCCGCAATAAAATCTTCACTTTGACAATTCCACCAAATTAACTTGATATTAGTTTAACAGCTTTGTGTTTGTTCTCCCTGATGTGTTTTATGTGTGCACTGTTTTCTGAGCTTGTATTACGTGATTGTGTATCCCATATTTTACATCTGTGGAATAATATCCTTAGAATTGATTTTAAGCTGGTTGAGCCGTTAATTCAGTGAGAACCCTTTGGAGTACTAATCTCTTCTCACTATTAACCCAGATCCCATCAAATAAAGGGCCTTCAAAACCCAATGGAGACTCTGGCTGGATTCATGATTGACATTATCATTACTGACAACCTCGTTTGCCTCGCCTTTATTTCAAAGTCGAAGGACATGCGTACGTAAATTGGTTCTCTGTCAGACAAAAATAATTACCTCGCATACATGGATTCTAATAGGGACTCGATACAATAACATGAAACTAGTTCTACGACGTAGTCACAAGTCACACCTGGCCAAATAGGCAAGGCAAATAAAGTAGGTCACCAAAATGAATTCCAATTAAGGCATTAAGTACAGCTGTACCCATTACATAAACAAAATTATTAAATTTGGATGAATTATCATACAACGCATTGTGCTTTTTAATAAAACGTTTCTTGTACATAAAGGCAGTACCGGTAGTTAGTAGGTGCAGACTCAAAGAGATTCTAGAATGCTATAGGGATTAAATATATTTAGTTAGATTGATTGATGTTTAACACCATGCTTATACGGTGGCTTATAGGGGACACGATTGTTTTTTGGGACTTACGATATTTTTTTTTTAATTTCTACTAGAGAAGAAATATTTTCACTTTGTTAGATATAGTTTCTACTTAAGTTAAAATATTTTCACCCAAGTTGAAATTGTTTCCACTCAAGTTAAAATATTACAACCTAAGCAGATATAATTTCAACTCGGGTTTAAATATTTCTGCTTGAGTAAATATTAATTCAACTCAAGTTAAAACATTTCTACTCAAGCAGAAATAATTTCCCCCTCAGTGAAAATGTTTTCTACTCAGGTTAAAATATTCCTACTTAAGTAGAAATAATTTCAACTCGACTTAAAATATTTTTACTTAAGTAGATACAAAAAACCGAAACAAAGTAAACAAAACATCCATGGACTTACTTCGTCACAACTTTGTCGTTTGGCCATCTTTATCAGTTTCAACCAAGCGGTCGAACGATGCCCCATCCAAAACTGCCCGAGACGATACATTAAACGTAAACGATCAACTTAAGTAGAAATATTTTAACTCGAGTAGAAATTATTTCCACTGAGGTGAATATTATTTCTACTTGAGTATAAATATTTTAACTTGAGTAGAAATTATTTTCTCTGCAGTGAAAATATTTTAACTCGAGTAGAAATTATTTCTACTTAAGTAGAAATATTTGAACTTTAGTAGAAATCATTTTCACTGAGGTGGAAAATATTTCTAGTTAAGTAGAAATATTTTAACTTGAGTAGAAACTATATTTACTGAGGTGAAAATATTTCTACTTAAGTAGAAATTTAAAAAAAATATATTGTAAATCAAAGAAAACTAACCGTGTCCCTTATAAGCCAACGTATGCTTAAGGGTATTTCACTTACATGACAGAAGTGAATTTCAACAAATAATTGACACTAACAAAACAAAGATGTGAAGCATTTCCATAATATTGGAAAGTTAATTTTCCTCTAGTGTTAAGTAAGACAGTATTGCTACTCTTCAAACAAATTGCCATAACTCTGAGGGCTATTCAGCTAGGATTGTTTGTTTGTTTGATTGGTGTTTAACGTTGTACTGAAGGGTATTTCACTTATATGACGACGGATTGTCCATTTCACCTTGTACACAGCCTTATTACGGGGAAGCCTCGTAAAAACCACCCCCGCGATTGCCGGAGCCCCAACATGTGACTCTCTCATATACATGATGGTCGAAAGGTGGATGCAAACCCGTGAACGGTAAATCGAAGCATGTTCAGTTCAGGAAGCGCACTCGCTACCACTGAGCCACGGCTGCAGGCCTATTCAGCTAGGAGAATCAGAGTATAAAATCTATAAGTTTTAAAGTCTAAAACAGGTATATTGACAAATAAGCCAATGTTCTTAACTGTCAAATATCATCATACCTCACATCACACATTGTTTTTGTTTTCTCTTTATGGCAATTTCAAATACTTTGTTACTTCTATGAACTCTCTATACCATAAACTGTTACTTTTTTGGGTTAATTGTAAAATAAAAGTTATTGAACTAAAAACTTGATGGAATTCCATTCATTTATATTCTGACATAAGTCAGGTACATATACTGATTGCAGATAAATACTACATGAATTACTAAACAATATGAGGGAGAGAAAAAAACAAACATGGGGGATTACATGACAGAAGCGGATAAAGAACACTGTAAATAAAGAAACAAAAAAAATTGTAAAATGTGTAAATAAAGCATTAAGCTAGTTTGATTGGTTGGTTCTTCAAGTGTCAAATTTCATTATTTTTTAACCTTGATTTCTTCCATATTTCTAGCATCAAACAAAGGCTTGGATAACAACGATTTGACTTTAGCAGACTTCATATAATTTTAATTCTTATGAATTTTGCCATAGTCACTTAAAATAAATATAACCAGAAAAAAATAATAGATAAATCAAAGTAAAGAAAACACTTTTTCATTTTGAGTAAAAACACACAGATGTAATAAAAACAACCAAACATTAAAAACAAAACATACTATTGACCTAGGAACAACACTGTAGACAAAAAACCAAAAAAGATTTCATGTTATAATATGGGTAACATCAGTGAGCTATATCTACAAGGACTGGGTATACAAAGCACAGGTTAATTGGCAGCATAGATAAAGGGTTGAAAGAGTTACCTGCTGAGCAGTCCATTGATGATTTGAAGAGAAGGTCTGTGATAGAACAAAGAGAATTGTTAGTACATGCAACTTCCATCACTTGATGTATCAGCAATATGAAAGGTAATTACTAATTACTGTACAGGACACAAAGTAGCAGCATTTAGATATGACATTTAAACTAAACTTTATTTTTATAACATTTTCTGTATTCTTTGTAAACAAAAAAAAACTTTTAAAGCCACAACTGGTTGCTTCGCTCTCTGCCATATAGCGAACTCACATGTAATGTAAAATGACACACAGAGTAAGTCGAAAGTAAACAAATCTGTACTGAAACTAAATATAATTTGCAGAATATGCATTATGATTGACTGTGCACTATTTGTTTGTGTTTGGAAGGGGGGGGGGGGGGGGGGG